>OZ014486.1:34544262-34623127 GCA_963965965.1 Trididemnum nubilum | reverse complement strand
GATGTTAACCGATTTTTACAGTTAAAACATCACTGACTCCATTTTAAGGGGTAACAATTATTCACAAACACTGTATTCACCATACTCTAAAAATGAAATGTTTATCATTTCAGATCGTTTTACCCGGTGTTGAGATCATCTCATTCAAAATATATAAAAAAATTTCTTGAAGAAAAGGCACTCCTAGCGTTGACTACTTCAACAAGTAAAACAGTCTGTTAAGTGTTAAATTTTTATTGTTGCTGTAAGGTGTACGGTAATGTGCTTGCAGTGTACTTAGGAAACTTACATGCTAGCCAGTGGTGTAACTACAGGTTAGAGCCTGATGGCAAGGAAAACTTAACTAGAAATTCGCTCCACATTTTTCTGTCAATTTTGAATGAAGAAAGAAGGACTTTACCGAAGATTTGGTGCTTTTTTCGTCAAATTTAAAGTCTAAAAAAGGTCTTGATCAAAAATCGGTAGCTTTTTTTCCGTTGAGTTTTAGGTGAAGACTTTCCGCTTTTGTCGTTAGTTTTTCCCCCAAATTTGTTTGCCATAATTTATAAGGGACCGGCATTGGAGGGAATTCTTCCCTGCCTCGCGCCCCCTCCTCTCGTCAGTTACGCCGGTGATGCTAGCCCCTGCTATTTATGCACTTTTTTATTTGATCAAAACACCCCTGACGATTGCGATTGCAGAAAGCAGTTTGTTTGTAAGATTTTAAATTTATTTTGAGAGTACTGTTTTTAAAAAAGGTTTACTCACTTTTTTAGTACAGTAGATTGAAGAAAAAGTCATCAAAGACATTGTAAAACTTAAACCAAGTTGTCATGTATGAAAATGACTTTGACTGTGATCTATATCTCAAAATGTGTAAACGATTTAGAAATGCCTGATTTTACCAAATAACGTAGGATTACTAAAATGACTTAAGGTGTCTGGGGCGTCTGCGAAATATAATAAAACTGCTACTTTAGCAAAAGTCGTTCAGCAGCAACAGGTCTTTTTGCAATTGTTAATGGTTTATAATATAGTATACTAATGTGTCAGCCGTTTTAAAACATCTTTCGACTAAAATTATTTGGAACGATCTACAAAATTTGTCTATCGGAAAAGGCCACTTCTGTAATCCCCTTAATAAGTCTGATTGGATTTCAGTAGCTTCTGAGAGCTTCGCTTCCTAATCCCTTCGTGGTTTTGGTTCCTCTGGTGTGTTAACATGATCAACCGACTCATTATTTAAACTCATTGTAGCCAAACGCCACTACTTTGTGCAAAAATTAAGTGAAGAGCCATACAAGGACTTCATTTAATTAGGGTCCCTCTCACTAAAAGGTGTCACAATTGCACTGGCCAGCTCTCTTTCTACCGGCTGCTCTGTGAAAGTAGCCAATAGCTATACCTTGCAAACTCCTGGGATCATCTGCTTAATTACTACATTTTACATTGGGTAGTAAATTACAATCAAACTTATCAAACGGATATATACGTCATCGAGAACTTGAGTTTGGACAACTTCAGGCAGGTGACTTGCACTATACGCACTTACATACTGTGCCAGGGTCATTAGGCAGGAAACCTACAGTGTGGTTTGGGGTATCTGAAATTTTTCTAGAGCGTGATAGAGTAGTGAAAAACCATTTAACGGTTGTTAATTCTATTATTAGTCTCATGCCTTCAAAAGATTTGGATCTTATACACATTCGTTCATAGGCGTAGTCAGGCCCCCCCCCCCCAGTTGACATGCTACCAATGACAAAATGTCACAAAAAATATTATTGCTTCTTCAGGTTCAGTTTCTTTTTAGCATCTTCGCGTAAAACAGTACATGCGTACAGCAGTAATTAGCAATAATATTGATCCAGGGGGTCCAGGCCCCTTCAATTTAATGTTTGCCAATCTATTTAAATGTATAGCCCGAGTAAAATTAAGGGTTTTTATCCTAAAAGTTGCTAACTGAAGCCCTCATCTAACCTTTTTATGAACATAATGCAATAACCAGGGACGGACTTAACGTATGGCTCATAGTACTATGGGCCCCGCGCTCAGATAAAACTTTTTTTTGGTCTTCACCTGTATTTGGAAGAAAAATATTGCAAAAATCTCAAAATGCCATGGGCTCAACTCAAAGTAAATCGGCCAGGGCAATAACATGGTTTGTAGGCCTAACTATCTATTGCACATTTTTCAATACCAATTCACCTCCACCTCGCCAGTTTTTACGCAACAAAATACTTCTGAAAAAAATTAGCTACAGTATGGGGAATGCTCGTTGAACAATTTTTTGAATTGAGAGGACCTGCGCCCCCTGGCCATACATGTACTCCTATAACTGGTTGTTTTCAAGACAAAATAATCTCTTGGGAAAATATTCGACTGGATTTTTATTTACAGCTAAAATATTGCAGAAGGCATGTACGAGTACTTTACTTCGCCCGACCTGGGCCAAATCACTAACAAAATTTAACCCCAAAATGCAAGATTTTAAACGTGCTTTGGACTTACATTGCAAGTAAAAGAAGGACTGAACAACTTAATATTTTCAATTGGCTTTCAAATGTTAAAAATCTAGTACTTTTAAATCGCTCTGAATACGTGCGAAATGTGCTCCGATGGTATTAAAATATTTTCCAAAAAATTACGAAAAATCGCCCAGCGGCTGGGGCTTTGCCCCCAGACCCCCATAGTCTCTGGTGGCTGAGGGCTCCGCCCCCAGACCCCCGTCTGTGATACGTTTGAATTACAGTACACTTCTTTACTCAAACATGTCTCCCAATTTAGACATTTTTGCATTTTATCTATTGGTTTAATCATAGGTGGGCATAAGTCCATTAATCCGTTAATAACGAAGCTAACTTTTTCATTAACTCGTTAATCCGTTGAAAAGTTTTTTCATGTTAACAGACTAAATTAACTTCCGTTAAGTTCTGTTAATGGACTAAATTAACTTCCGTTAAGTTCTGTTAACTTCCGTTAAGCTTCTTATGGTTAATATCTTGCACCATTCATTCATCCTACTGGTACAAACCAGTTTGCACTGGTAACACTTGTTGCGTATTAGCACGAGTTTTTTGAAAGAAAGCAAAGAAAGGAGGGCTCTTTTGTGGCAAGCAATAAGATTCAGCCTCACAGGTCCATTAATTATCGCTGTTCACAATTTCCATAGATTTTCTGATCGCAGCTTCGTTAGTGCATTTGAACTTGTTTTTATCTTGAAATTAGATTAGACTGTAAAATGTAACTTCCAAAACACAAAAAGACCACCATAGCAATAAACATTTCCTTGCAGTTATGTCAACAGCGCCAATACGTGTCCTAGAAGCGAGTGAATAAAAAGAAATGTAAATTACACGCAAAAGGTTAACAAATCAATGGACTTTATTAACTTTCGTTAAGTAAAGCTGAAAATAACGGATTAATGTTAACGTAGGTGTGAAGTTTGTTAACGGATTAATGGTTAACAAAGCTAACGTTTTGCATTAACTTGCCCACCTATGGATTTAGCGATACAGTAGAGTGCCGATTATCCGAACGCCTATTATCCGAAACGCCTGTTATCCGACCACGAATTCAACCAAAGTCATTAAATCAATTACTATACTTACGACTTCAGCAGATTTAAAACAAATAAAATGAGTGATTACCATAGGTGGGCACAAGTCTGTTAATTGTTAATCCGTTAATAACGAAGCTAACTTTTTCATTAACTCATTAATTCGTTAAAAAGTCTTTTCATGTTAACGGACTAAATTAACTTTCGTTAAGTTCTGTTAACTTTTGTTAAGGTTTTATCGTTAATGTCTTGCAGCTTGGTTGTGCATTTGAACTTGTTTTTTTCTTGAAATTAGATTACAGTGTAAAATGTAACTTGCAAAACTCAAAAAGATCACCATAGCAATAAATATTTCCTTAAAATCAGCTCAACTGCGTCAGTACGTGTTCTAGAAGCGAGTGAATAAAGCGAAATGTAAATTACACGCAAAAGGTTAACGGATTAATGCACTTTATTAACTTTCGTTAATTAAAGCTGAAAATAACGGATTAATGTTAACGGAGGTGTGAAGTTTGTTAACGGACTAGTGGTTAACGAAGCTAACGTTTTGCATTAGCTTGCCCATCTATGGGTTTAATCCCTCTCTTTGAACAAATTCCTAGTTACTTGCCAACACCAGACCACGGCTTCTGATCTTCCATTCTACGATGTCTTTGCCCCCACTAAAAATTCCTCTTTGGAAGTCTCTGATGAGGTCATTGCATGTCATTTGTGGTTTGGGGCTCCCCCAATCAAAAATCCTAGCTACGCCTATGCATTTGTTTAACAAAATTATGGTAGGATGTATTGTGAAGCCAGGAAAGCCAGAAGTCTTCCCAAAATACTTTGTTTTATAAGAACCGTAAATTTTGGGTTGAGGCTGGTTGTTCTTAAATTTTCACAAAATTTCAGCTTCATTTGCTCTTAACTTTACTGAAGAATAAACTACAGAAATTATCCTTCTTCGGTTAAAATTTGTCTCTTATTATAGGTCGTGCTTATTCTTAGACAACTTAGCAATGGTAATACAGAGAAGGATAGCAAAACTCTGTTGATTTTTTACAAAAATGCTTAACCAAACATTTTATTACTTAGCCCCTTCAGCTTCTCTTGGTTTTCAAAGCACGTTAAAAAGCGTATCTGGGTTAGTTTTCTAAGTAACTTGGCTAAGGGGGGGCTTCAATTTAATCCTAGTAATTACGTCACTTGTGGTCAAATGTCACGCTTACCGTAACACAGCTATGTATGCGTTCAATGATTTCAAACAATTACCGGTGCTGCTAAAAATGTTTGTTTAAAGACTCTGCACTTGGTGGATAATACAAATTATGCTCACAAAAAAGCTGTATAGACTCTGGTTCGATCCCCAATCGAGCTAAAGTATATAAAGATTTGAATTCACAGCTCTCCTGCTTGATGATTTAGAAAAGACGTAATGTGGAGCTTCCATTACTTGTGGTAGACATGTAGGAAGATAGCAGTTGGACACAAAGATATCAAGGTGTTTTGTTGTCTCTTGATCAAAGCTAATTGGCAATGATAAAATAATTATCTAAAGTTTTGATATTTTCTTTGTAAGATTTTACTTTTTAAGTTTTAATATTCTTAGATACAAAAGATCACAATCTTCTTTTGATTATATGCAGGGCAATTTGATATGAAAATTGTGCACTATTTTACACAAATAATCAAATATCTCTTGTAACAAACAATTCTTTAGTTATTTTAAAAGACACTTTTGCGAACAAAGAGTTCGATCAGGGCAACACAGAAAATTAAAACATCTGAATGAGCTTATCCATGCTTGTTTGCTGGTGACAATATTGTTTTCTGTAAATATTTGATACCTTTTAATAAGAAAATGTTAGAAACACCACTTATATACCGTTTTGTTCTTACTCTACCAACTTTATGACTTTTCGAAACAATGTGCCTGAACATTTTGCCAGTGCAATATTATTCTTTGCCACAAAATAGCAATATAATTTAAAAAAACTTCTTGAAAGTTTTTCTTGCACTGAGCATGAAATTGTTCTTATTTTGTTCTTAAATTTTGGACAGAGTTTATCTTCATGCACTCACACAGTAAAAAAGTTTTAATACAAACGTCATTTTGTGCATTTATGACGGTGAAATTCATATTCTTTGATCTTTGCTACAAAAACCGCAGCGCCGTGATCAAAATACTCGCTGCCACGTGCAATTTGTTTGAAAAGCGCGTCTACTTGGTTTTGCATTTTACTACGTAGTTTTCACTAATGACATCATAAAGATGTCATTTTGGTTTCATTTTGTCGGTGAAAAACTGTTTAATCAATGTTGCAACTTTCATGACATTATTCCGTCAACTTTGGCTGTAATAACTAACGATAAGCACTCTAATTCAAAATTTTTTGTAAAAATTTGGAATCAATCAACCATATCGTGACGTCATAATAAAACAATCCAAAAATTATTTTATGAAAAGTTTGCAATTATCTTCCTCTTTCGTTTGAATCTAAAATCGACTGTCTACTTTATACAGAAATACGATTTTTAGAATCCAAATCAACCCTACCTCAGCGAAAAAATTCGACACCGTTTTGCCGGGGAATCCCTGATTTCCGCCAAAACAACCGAAAATTGGGTGGACATTGGCGATTTTGAAAGAACATTTATTCAGGATTTCAAAAATATAGGTGAAAAAAATACATTTTTTGGGTGCTCGTGAACTCTGCTGGTGACTGCACTACTTGTTTTTCTTCACTTTCCCTTGCTGGCTGCAATGCGATTGCATAATTTTACCACCTTAGGGTTGATTTCGGTTTTGCATCATTTATTCTTTGTTTTTGCGGCGCAGGGCTTTCCAGTTTTTGCAAAGTATCTGCAAATCAAAATAAAATGCAATTAAGAGTTAGCACAAAAACCTGTCAGAATCTCTTATAATTTGAAAGGGACCATACCAAATACTTTGTTAATGCTATTTGATGCTGCGCTTGTTAAACCTAGTCCTATACAATGCAATAGTACATACACTCAGTAATGACAAGTATATAGCGTATAGGTGTACAAAGTAATAAAAGAGTGTGAAAAATATATTCGAGAACTACTAGTTGCGTCTGGGCACCAGACGTAACTATCTATTAGTTAAGTCACTTAAATTTCAACATGAAATCTGCGAAAAATATCATACACAATATAAGCCTCAGGAAATGCAGTGAAATAATATGGCTGCATATAGAGTCAAACCCCTGCCACATCAACCTGTGACGTAACTATCATATGCAGGTTCAACCAGTTTACGAGTTTACATATCGAATTGGCTGTCGCAAGCAATACCTCACCGAAAAGGAGTTTTGAATCAACTGAGCTATGTGCCACTGCTCTTCTTATGCATTGATCAAATGATTAGGTTAGTTCCAAACTCGAACGTTGATAAGTACGATATGATAAAAATGCAGTCACGCTGATGATGTAGGTATGAAAGGTAAGTAAGAACAAAGAGGAAAGATCTTTGAAATTGAAGCTTGTTTTACCTTATACTCAGCAATAAATTGTAGAGATAAAAAAATGCAATAAGTCATTCCAACAAAAACCTTACATGGAATCGCTTCGGACAATGTTCAAGCGAAGCGCAGGAGGTGGTGGAGGACCGTGAGTAGGGTGGGCTGAAAAAAATTTTTTCTTGAAATTAAAAAAGTGGCCCCTCTCAAAAGTTGGCAAATCAATAGAAACTTACAATTTTATTGAAATTTTTGTGTTGCTCCCTCTAGTGGTCGACCAACAGAAGATTTGAGGTCACGCGAAGGTCAAATTTCATAAAATAGCTGTAACTTTTTTAAGCAATTGTGATAGAATGCTATAATTGGTGTCAAAAGATGCAGAAGCACCTCATTTATATCTGCTCCAAGAGAACTTTTTGTTCTATAGTGCTCAGAAATTTAGTTATTGCTAAAAAACTAAATTTTAGTAGTTGCGATTTGTGATGATATACCAATTAGCCAGTGCTATTACCTGAAAACATGAAAAACTGCTGTCAACACATAAAATCGGTGTAAAATTTTCGAAACATCAAAACTAGCTCAAAATCTGACGTGCATAGATAAAACATATTACATTGTTTTACAAATGCAACTGCAAAAAAGTTGTCAAAAACTAGTTACCATAACAGAGTAGCTGCAAGTTCCTTGCAGAAAGAGGTGAGTTTGTAAAGGAGTCGCTTGAACGCCAAAGGAATAAGTTATAAGTATGTTGATGAAGGATTAGTATGGTGGAGTATTACACATTAAATTGCTTTTTGGTCTCAAAGCACTTCATCAGCTTTCTGGAATGAATTCTTTGTCTAATTATTCCATCACGTCTTTCAAAAGTTGCTGCTGCTGCAGATGCTTCTGTTACTAACTTAACATGCCGTTCAACTGCTTGGTTATGGCACGGATGGTCAAGGCGTAATGGTGTTAATCGCAAACTATTGATGGCCTCATCGCTTAGCAGTCGTGTTGCTGGGGGTTCAGTAATATCAGGCAGGTTCATGTTTACCATTTTGTGATATGATTTGGCCATGAAATTTATTTTTGGAATCAAAAATTTTCGAATTGTAGATGAATCGTCAAAAACTCCAACTGGCTTGATAAATCCTCCTTCAAAATTATCATTCTCAATCACAACATTTGGTATTTTTGATCGAATTGCAAATATTTTGTTGACAGCCAATCTCCTCAAGTCCTCATTGTCGTCTCCAAGCATGGCAACCAAAACATTTTCCGGATGTGCAAAATAGCCATTTCGTTGAAGAACGTCAAGACCAATTTTAACCACGTTTTGATTTGGAAAGTTAACCATTCTTTGAACAAGATTAAAAAAGTTGATTGATCCCAGAGTCAGCTTGTTGTTGCATTTAATCTCAAACCATGTTGGAAAATACACTTTCAAACAGCATTCTGCTAGAGTAACTAAGCTTTGAGATGGATTGCATGTAGCTGTGTACAACCTCAATATTCTGCATGCCAGAGTTAGCCACCTGGAATGAACTATTGGCCCAATTTCAAGCAATTTCAAATCCTCATCAACTTCACCACAAATCACAGCCCAACATATCCGATATCCATAATATTGGTCAGTGCTTAATTCTTCCAAAACTTCATTAGGTAAAGTTGGAAAATAAGGGTTTAAAATTGGCTTAAAAGTGATTACTGGCCATTGTGATGAATTGGAGTCTAAACTTTTGCCAATTGGACCAGCAAATGCATTTGGGCTTTTGGTGCCTCCATCCAAATACTGAAAAATGTGCCTTAGCGGTAGTTCATTTGTGTGAAGAAGGCATACCACCCACTGTAAAGGCCTTTTAAGTAAGACTTCCAGTGTTCGTATGCACCCAGAATTAACACCAGTCATTGTAGCTGCTCCATCACTGCCAATCACCTCTAGTTTTTCTTGCAGCTCAGTATCCTTAATTGCACTAAATATTCCATCAGCAATAGAACATCCTTTTCCATCAGCAGTTCCAAAATGGGTCAAGTAGTACTCTCCGGGTTCCCCTACCATTACATAATGTTTCTTCAAGATGCATTGATTGATAAGATTTGCCATTATCCAACTGAGAAGTGGTTCGAGTTGCGTCTTTTCTTCCATCAACATATACACCATTAATCATGTGAAAAAATTTTGATTTGTTTTGCCTAATATCTTCTCGATACTTTTGTCTTTCTCGTCGAAGTTTGTTTTTATCAATTACAAGTTTCTTATCATTTTCAGTTACAAGCCCAACATCTTTTAGCACGGCATTTGCAAGTGCAGCAGCTGCTCTGTCAGATATTTGGAACCTTTCTGCAATTTTAGCCAAATTGGGCCAATTTGAACGATTTTGCTGGCTAGGTTGTGATATGCCGAAAAGTGTTGCAGAAGATGATTCGGATGATAGAGATGTGTTGTCACAGTCAGAAGATACCACTTCAATATCTGCACTGCTTGAACAAGATTCATCAAATAGCTCCACACAACTTTCATGCTGCTTTTCTTGAACTCTTCTTTGAAAACGATAGTCAGAAGATGTCAATGGATCTATTGAAGATAAGCATTTAGCATTTCGTGGACCTTTTTGATCTTCATAGAATTTGTGGTCTTTTTGTGTCATTCGCAGGAAAAATTTTTCATCCAATTCTCTTGTTTGTGAGGAATCTTTACAAAATATGTCAAATAGATCATTGGCATCACTCATAAACTGATTTTCTTTTGTTACATAAGCTGGTTTTGAACGTTTTTTTTTAGGATAATGGTCAATTGCTTTGAAGTCTTTCATCATGTCAAAAATTTTTCTTGCTACGGTCAATTCATGCACTGGATAAACATTACTCCATATCCAAAGCTTCGCTAGTTCCGAGGCAACAGTTCTTGCAGCATCCATAGAATAGAAGTTATCTTCATTTAACATTCGTTGTATTACCTCTTGTTTTGTTGGTAAAGTTCCTTGCTGGAATTGGTCCGTACTTGAAAATTTATGGCCTCCATCAAATATCTTGGTCAGTTTTGCAGATCGTTTTCTCGTTGACATTGCCATTGTTGTTTGTTGAAAGTATCAGATTAAAGAATGCACAAGATATGGTGTAAACCACTTTAAAACTGATATCAAAAACAGTTTCACTAATAGTAAATCTAATACTACTTACACTGATGGTAAATCTGAAAAACAGTTATTGACAGATCAAATAAAGTTTCTTTATCTCAATGAGGCCAATTTTTGAGTAATAAGAGCTTGTTTGGAACAAAGAAATGAGAACAGATCACCAAAGTCAGTGCCTAGTTATATAGCAAGCGAGTGGAATGCTATGAAGCAGTATAAAAACTGATTGCTTTATCATTTCGGTTTATTGATAGAGGGCTTCGGATGTTTTTGCATTGATAATTATGGCTAAATGGTGTAAGATCACAAATCGCAACTACTAAAATTTAGTTTTTTAGCAATAACTAAATTTCTGAGCACTAAAGAACAAAAAGTTCTCTTGGAGCAGATATAAATGTGGTGCTTCTGCATCTTTTGACACCAATTATAGCATTCTATCACAATTGCTTAAAAAAGTTACAGCTATTTTATGAAATTTGACCTTCGCGTGACCTCAAATCTTCTGTTGGTCGACCACTAGAGGGAGCAACACAAAAATTTCAATAAAATTGTAAGTTTCTATTGATTTGCCAACTTTTGAGAGGGGCCACTTTTTTAATTTCAAGAAAAAATTTTTTTCAGCCCACCCTAACCGTGAGGTGCACATGGGAGTTTATTTTGAGCTGTTACTCCCTGCAACCCTCACGGATAAGCGGGTGAAGAAGGAAAAAAATGCAAGCGATGTTTGCTTTTTCTTTTCTTCTCTTGTTGCATGATTACCGTAACAGTGGAGGGACTAAAAGGTATCTGGCAAGAATTTACTAATGTGATTATTTTTTACTACCATTTGATCTCTCATCCGCCAAATTTTTAGTGGTGATTCCCAACCTCTGAATTGTTAGCATTGGCTTTCATATTCAGCAGCAGCGAAACTGTTTACTTTAAAGTTTTTGTTTTGTTATCTGTAGTAGAAAGCAGTATTACCTTTCCACAAACTTCATAGTTCCTTCTGCTTCTTTGGGATAACACATGTTAAAAACGGAAAGTGCACAGAAATTGTATCTGAGGGCATTTATGAACGATGATGTTTTGAATACTTGTGTCTTTTCAATAGATACAACAGACCACTCAGTGGTTGCAAAGTTTCACCCAAATACAGCCACCGGTATTATTAATTTAGTCATTCTTATGCATTTCATAGCAACATAACAATATATATCGTAACAATGATAAAAATTGAAAGTACAGTGTTTATTGCTGTTTGAAAGCGTAACATGAAAATTTAACAAAAACAGTTCCAAAAGTCGTATTCCACAGTTTATTCAACAGTCCCAAAGTTAACCTGTATTCCAAAAAGCAATTTCACATCAAAAAAGAACTTCTAAAAGCAATTACAACTGATACACTCTGTGATATAACGCAATAAAATGTATTTTAATGTGAGCACCAGCGGTTGAATTCAATTATTCTTTATGAACTATCGCGCATCTCGATTATGTAATCGAGGGGTAAATACAGGGTGTTTAAGAAAGAATGGATAGACTTTGTTTTTGTGTTGTAAAGTATTTCTCGGCATAATCTGTTTA
The DNA here is from genome assembly GCA_963965965.1 of Trididemnum nubilum. NCBI lineage: Eukaryota > Metazoa > Chordata > Ascidiacea > Aplousobranchia > Didemnidae > Trididemnum > Trididemnum nubilum. Next base: position 34,611,450 of record OZ014486.1, on the reverse strand, counting down.
TTTTTTCAGGTTATCTGGTGAGAGTATGGTATTTATGATATATGAAATTCAGCTAGCTATATCAAATGGTATTCACCGAACAACAAACAATAAAAATTGTCCAATTTTGGTATGAAACCAAATTGTAAGTTAAAGTTTGTCTTTTTGCCGTGAGTGGCAGTAATACCGTAATACACGGCATGGACCAAAGAACAGTGCAATCGTGAGACAAGGGCACTAGGAAAATCTTGCAAAGGCAGCAGTAGACTTCACAAAGACATCACTCAAAACCAGACAAACATTGATAAGATATGCAATTCTACCATTAACAGTTCAAAGAAATCTCATCGCTGTCGTTCTCAAGCATTAGGATTGTCTGCCTTTGGTGTGTTTCATATACTGACGAAGGAGCTAAAACTGTACCGTTACATCATATTGGTTAAGCATAAACTAACCATTGAAAACAAAGAGAGAAGGCAAATAATGTGTGAACGCATCAGCCAAAAGCTCGAGCGCGCACCAAGTTGGATCAACCACATTTGGTTCTCTTATGAAGCCCACTTCTACTTGAACAGTGCCGTCAATAATCACCACAACATCTTCTGGGAGTCTGAATAACCGAAAGAAATATCAGAAAGACTATTAAAGGGCCGCAAGGTAACCACTTTGTCGCCTTCAATGCTAGGCATGTCTTATTGGGTCCTTACTGGTTTGAAGAAGCTGGTAAAATGGTCACTGTCAATGCTGTGCATTATCGTGACATCAAGAATTTCAACAATCAAACCTTCATTTTACTCGCTGTATTACGCCAAAGCATGTAACAAGTTTGTGGGACCCGTCTCCACAACATTGCACCTAGGAAACACAGCTTCTTTCGAAGAAATGTTGCAGTGGTGGTGAGTCATTGGCAACCTGTGTCCTATTTGACTGGCCCAAGATCTGAACCCCCCAGACCTCCCGCACCATCAAGAATTTCTATGATGATTTATCTGAAACCCTCTCTGAGGGTCAACTTCAAATGGCCTGGTTCATGCAAGATGAGGCTCCACCTCATACTGCCCATGACACTATTGTTTATCTGATAGAGCTTTTCAATTTTCGCCTCCTTGTTCTTGGCACTGATCACGAGTGGGCCCCACATAGCCCTGATCTCAATCCAATGGACTTCTGGCTATCAGGAGCTGCAAAGCAAACTGTGTTTATTGACAAGCCCACAACTCTAGATGATATCAAGCAAAATGTGGCCTAATATATTCAACATGTATTACCTTAGACTATAAGAAAAGTTGGACAAAACATTGGAGTTCGGACCAAAGTGTGTCTCAATCGCCGAGGGGCATATGTAGAAAGCGTGAATTTGAAGCCATTTTTTTCTTGGGGGGAGGGGGGAGAAGCTAATGGGTTTGTAAAAGTAGTTCATAAAATGTTATACTATGCTCTTCACATTAAAAGTGTTTTAGCAAAAACTTGCATGTAATATGGCGAGGAGAGCAATGCAAACTGTCCATTCTTTTTGAAACACCCTGCACATCTCTTGCTACTCTATTAAAGTAAACGGAAGGTGAAGCTGTAAAAGTTCATAGAAAGGTGCCTTCGTGTTTTTTTGAATATGTAACAAGTAAAAGTCGATATGTAAACAAGTAAAACAAGTAGAAGTCAAATTATTTAATTTATTTTGCATAATTGTAATACCTTCACAAAGTATATATGGATGAGGTGGAGATGAATCGATCTGTTCTGCCAGTAAAGTGCCACCCTGGAAACAAAAATAACAATAAAATTCTATTGTACTGTGTTGGTAAGATGCTAGCTGCTGGTAATGTAGTTGGTATAATACAGCAACATGAGATAAAAAATTGAGAGTCAATTCATCGACCAGTAGAAAAAGATGTGATAAACTGTCTTAGCTATTATATCTGAAGTAACTCTAAAGTAAAAATAAAGTAAAACTATAAACACACAAAAAATTTCACATACATCTCACCGTTTAGCATTTATACACCAACGTCTCATCCTCATCAAAATATGCAGCAATTACAGACACTATGCTACAATGCTAAGCAATTGTTTCTCCAACGTAGCAAGATTCTTCACTGATGCGGCCAATTAAACATTGAATTCATGGCTTGGTTAAAAGCTCTAAAGCTCTGTAGAAATATAGCTCTAATATTAATGCATTTAGCACTGGTGTTTATGTAAGCATTTGAGGCTTTTACTTCCGATGGTCCTTTCTAATACCAATACTGTAGTAAAATTAGAAAAAATCAAACAACACATGCACATACAATAGATTTGACATTCCGACAACTTGAGCACTACCCCATGGTTTAAGCAATATAAGATACTGGTGACTTAGGAGTTGGGCACCAGTAACAGAAGAACAATGATTGATTACATCTTCTCTTAATAAGGATAGGTGATAGATATGGGAGAGTGGTGATCAGAGTATGAAACTTTGGAATTAACTGTGTCAAATGTTCCCAGCTGGTCGGTCTCTGGTCATTCTGGCCCTTAAGTTGAATAAACGATGGTAAACCACAAACAAGACAAGTTGGTGATACTCATTATTTGCCCCATTCTTTCCTTCAAACAAATGCGAGTGCCAATAAGGATGCTGTGTATATTAATTAAAAAATATACATGTTTGACCCCAAGTAGGAATTGATTTACTCGGGAATCAAACCTGTAATAAAAATTAATCGTCCTACGCTCAGTTTGCACAAGGCGCAAACATTATGCAATGCTTGTGGAAGCTTCAGCAGTTACTTTATCCTTCAGCAACCAAGACTGACTGTCAGCAGATTTCCAGCACTTATGGTCTTCCAAAATAGAAAGATAGCACAAGAAAGATGCATTATGCCAACAATATACTGCGGTTATAACTTGGATTAAAAACAGCAAAAATTGTGAAATAACAAGTCACAACAACGTTGTTTCGGCCTTAATGGCCTCATCAGGTGAATAAAAATTTAAATCACATTAGCCTACTGTGTACAAAAAGCACTAACCATCTAAAATGTAAAAATTATCACATAAAATTACATGAAAAAAATTTACCAGTAAGCCTACATTCTCTTAAAAGCAAGTACAAGCTGTGAGTGCTGTTTCAAGTGATAGGCTACTGGACAGCTTGTATTTGCTTTAGAGAGAATATAAGCTAACTGGTAAATTTTTTTCATGTAATTTTCTGAGATAATTTTTGATGATTTTTACATTTTAGATGGTTAGTGCTTTTTGTACACAGTAGGCTAATGTTATTTAAATTTTTATTCACCTGATGAGGCCATTAAGGCCAAAACAACGTTGTCGTGAATTGTTATTTCACAATTTTTGCTGTTTTTTAACAGATTTATCACCACAGTATATTGTTAGGATATTGCATCATTCTTGTGCAAACCTGTAATAATCGCAAAGACACATGCATGTCAAAAATGTAGCACGCTTTTCTAGCTACATCCTTACTTGTTGGCAGAAAACAATTTTTTAAATCTGTCCAAAGTAGGGTAAAAGCCCTGCCTAAAGGGTAGGAACCTGCTTTTTTTATCCACTCACCCAAACTGCCGACAATGACATTAATCTAGACAAAAAACTTTCAGATTAAAACCTTGGCCATTTTATCATATTTCTGGCATCTACAAATTACCATACTAGCACCAGTGCACACACAAAATTAGGGAATTGTCCGTAGTTAAGGATTTTTAGTGCCCCAACTTTGGACAGACATTGTTGTATATTCTAACCAAATCTCAAAACGATTAAAATTATAAATAGTATAAAACTGATTAATACTTTGCAAACAGCAAAAAAAATTGGATTAGCTTGATTCAGTGTGAAGTTAACTTAGACCAGAACCAAAATATTTCAATTTGTCCGAAGTTGTGGCGTTTGATGGTAAATGGCATCACAATCAAGATTTTGATTTTCCAAGATGCTGTTTATCTACAGTATATTCCAATAATGCAGCTTGCTGCTCTGCTAGGAACACCCTTTTCTATTATAGCTCTAATCAGATAAGCTACCGGTACCAGTATGATACTGATAGACAACTTTAGACAATAAGCATATTTTTCAGAAAACAACACGAGCTACAGTGTTAGCCTACATGCACATCAGACATGCAAACTTACCAGCTTTGGAATTTTGCGTTACTCTGTGATTACTTTAAGCTTATTTATAACCCACTATTAGAACTATTACAATAGAATTTTGGTTCACTAGTTATAGTAGCTAGTACCATACACCACAAAAAAATCACCTTCATTTAAGTGGTTTAAAGAAACTTGATTGTCTCAAATTATCCTTCATTTGGACCACTTTTTTGCAAAGTTTTGCTTAAATTAAGTGAATTTTATTTTTCTGTCATAAATTTGCCTCTTTGTTTCAGTAGTAGTAGTTTTATTGGTCCATTATGCACACAAAAGTAGCCTATAATGACACTTGCATTGCTAGCAAAGTACAACACTGTGACACCACAATTACATGCATAGTGTGGATGAAGCGAAAGAGCAATGCTCACCAGGTCAGCTTCACCCAACACTTACCCTCTACTAAATAAAAAAACTGAAAGCAAAAAAAAAAGCACTACATACAAGCTACAGTATAACATAGGAAAATATTGAGATATAAACTGCTCAAATAACCCTCCATTTACTTAAGTAAATGACTGCAAATTTTTTAGCTTAAAAGTCTGGTACTACAAAATTTAGCCTTTCCATATTTGTTCTCAGTTTGACTTAAACTAAGTCAGCATAGCTTAAAGTGCTATTTTTTGAAGTAGCACTGGTAGGAATGGGCAGCGGTAAGCTAACTAACCAAAACACAGGTAAGATTGTTGACTCCAATACCGGTACTCCATCTGCCAATAACCTATGCAGTGCAGTAGCCAGGTAGCATAGCCTATCACCTTAGGCTCATTTTTGGTAATTTGGCTTTAACCAATCTATTTTAACAGTTTAAGCTAGTGCCTCTCGGCTCCAATGCCTATTCAGTATTGACCATTGCCAGAGCAGCCAAGCATACTGGCCAGTGGCCACCTCTACTTATTGACTGTTTTGAAAAACTTAGGCTACTGCATCAAAAGTATTTTTAGAAAATGACATCAGCTGATCAGTAACCTGCTGTTAACTGAATTTTGAATAGGCCTAGGCTACAAGCCTACCTAAAAATCGGAATTTTGCATAGGTGGGCACAAGTCCGTTAATCTGTTAATAATGAAGCTATCGTTTTCATTAATTCGTTAATCTGTTAAAAAAGTTTTTTCATGTTAACGGACTAAATTAACTTCCATTAAGGTCTGTTAACTTTCGTTAAAGTTTGTATCGTTGACATCTTGCATCATTCATTTATCATACGGGTACAAACCAATTTGCACTGGTAACACTTGTTGCATATTAGCACAAGTTTTATGGAAGATAGCAAAGAAAGGAGCTCTTTTTTGTGGCAAATAATAAGCTGTGGCCTCATATGTCTATTAATTATCGTCGTTTGCAATTTCCAAAGATTTCAGATCTCAGCTTTGTTTGTGCATTTGAACTTATTTTTATATTGAAATTAGATTTGACTGTAAAATATAGCTTCCAAAACACAAAAAGACCACCATAGCAATAAATATTTCCTTACAATCAGCTCAACAACGTCAATACGTGTTCTAGAAGCGAGTGAATAAAAAGAAATGTAAATTACACTCAAAATATTAATGAATTAACAGACTTTATTAACTTACTTTAATTAAAGCTGAAAATAACGGATTAACGTTAACGGAGGTGTGAAGTTTGTTAACGGACTAATGGTTAACGAAGCTAAGGTTTTGCATTAACTTGCCCACCTATGGAATTTTGAAATAGGTACGGTAGCCTACTGAACCTACTGACTGACCGATACTGATCTTCACAGTTCAGAGACACCGATATTCATTGGAAACTGAAATAGCCTGCGATGTATAATCCAACACTGATCTCCATCACCTAACCTACTGTATTTTGTAGCTGACAGCAGAAGTCGCAAATACCAAATCCATTGCCTTTTAGACTTGAGTGCCAGATTGCTTTAGTCACACCACATTGTTAACTAGTCATGTGACCAATACAAGTGTACCTACAATGCAATCATTCTTGGCAGTGATTGGCTGAAATTGGAACGAGTATTTTCAAGTAATCCACATGCAAGCAATAAACCGTATATCCGCCGTGGCGTGATGTCACTTGGCCAGCAGTTGAGACAGAAATGGGTGGAGTCAGAATTATTGACTCCAAACAAGTCCGCTTCGACTACAAAAAGTCTGATTTCTGATCCGACACCAAAATATTGCTGTTTTGCTTTGGCACTGGACCAGCTTATTATTATTATTTTAAACCTGTTTTATGTTAAGTCTCATAATTTGCATGTGTTCTAGGTTAAAAAAAAAAAATCGGAATTTTGAATTGCAAATAAAAAAAAACAATAGGTGTGTCTACTGGTACCATTGAAGATGTGTGAAACACTGTGGATGTTTGAACTTAGTCTTATCTTCTCATAGTGGAACGTAGTTTACCTTTCTATGCAGGGGCAAAGCCTGGGGGGAGGGGAGCCATGTCCCCCTTCAAATTTTCAGAACGGTGACTGAAAGTGTATTTTCTGGTCATAACTGTGCTACATTTAAGCATTTTTTTCTCAAAATCTCATAAATCTATCAGCGGTTGTAGCTTCGTCCCCATTGTGCACCTTTAAATTTTCAGCACAGCAACTGAAAACGTTATTTTTTAGTAAAAATGTGCTAAAAATGGGTATTTTTAATTTAGAAAATATTCAAAATCCTTCAGCTTACAGCCCCCAGACCCCCGGGTATGCTGTTCATGTAAGGAAATTATGTTTCTACAAAAAAATGACCCCCTTTAAATTTTGCTCTGTCTATGCCCCTGCTTTTAGGTTAAACTACATTTAGTCCAAGCGATATACCGGTAGGCTACCAGGTTAACAAACATATTTTTTTGAAATTACTGAATCAGGTTCTGTGTTTGTTAGCTTTTTTTCCACAAAATCAAATTATGAACCAAAAAATTTTTGCTGTCTATTTCTGGCCTATGATGTCACATAGCGTATGTCTTTGTGTAAAGAATAGTATTATCACTTTACCAATCTTAGGTAGTAAATTAAAAGATACATATAAACAAGGAAAAGTTTTGCTTGTCGAAGACGAGAATAAATAACAACATTACCCAAAATTTGTAAGTAAATTATTTTACAAGAAATATCAAGTAACTGTTTACCATCGATTAACACATAAAATTACCATCTTTATTCACGTAAAGTGATTACTCACATATACTAAGTTGTTGTTGCAAACTTGACCACTCTTTCAAAAGCAACATAAAAATATGGAAAAACAAGTAAAAATTTAATATACAAGTGTGTATAGCAACATTACTAACACTTTGTAAGTAAGTTGCTTTACAAGAAATATCAAGTAACAGGTTACTATCAATTAGTAAGTAAATTTACTAAAATTTTTAACAGTGTACTTGGTACTTATTACTTAAGTAATTTTTTGAAACTTACTTGATCCCTGCACTACACACGGACTAATCTAATTCGTCTTTATTTTAAAGAGAAAGATCGTTAAGGGGGGAGGATTAAATGGAACAATGTTTGAGAGAAGAAATAATAGTAATTAAGTAATACTGAATAGTCCCTCCATCCCCATATTTGTTTTTGAAAGCTATATCAAGCATTTTCTAACAAACAAACAAACAGATCTGATTGCTTATTGTTGTCATTTTTTGAAATTTTTTATTGATTTGTAAGTTATATGTTTGACAAAATTAGCCCCCTTCCAATATATGTTTTAAAAATGGCTTTAACACACTATGGAGTTCATATGACTGCAAAAGACAGGCTCAGAAGTGCTAAAAACGTGGTATTTTGTTTATTGTGCATTTTGGTTGGCAAGCCAATGGAGGGTAGGACTACAGCCCCTCTGCGCCTTCCACCCTTTGGCTACGCTACTGTTTTTTTCGGTTAACCACATAAACAAAATAACTTCATGTTTTTCCTTTCTAGTGTTCTTTGTTAAGTGGCGATTAGGCTTAATTTAAACTTATTTTTTTGTTTTATGTTCTTCACAATCGAAAATAGTAGGTGTTAAATGCAACCCTAACAAAAAAGTGCATAATGAAGGATGGCAACTCGATAAATGCAAACAATTTTTTGGTGCCACCCACCCTTGTGCCCTACTAAATTATACCCCTAAAAATCAATTTTTTGAATTTCTTGGGGTGGAGAGGTAAATTTTGAAATTAGTAGATGATAAAAGACAAATATTTTGTCAGAGTTTGGGGGACCCTGTCAAATAGACCTCAAAGTGAAAATGTCTGATTGATTATTGAATATCATTGACCCAAACTTACGTGTATGCCAAACAAAAACAGTTTTTTCCCCCATTGATATTTATTTTGCAGATGCCAAACCCTAAACTACAAATTTAACTAAAAGACTTAAGTTGCACAGCCAGCAACAAAATAAGAGCACGCCTTGAGGAGCTTTTTAACGGATTTTTTCTTGTGTGTATACTTTCACCAAAGTTTAAACATACATTGGTATAGTTTTGCATATTTTTTTCTTAGTCTTAATATTTATTTGAATGTCAGTAGCTTCGTTAAGAAGCAACTGCACCATCAAGTAAAAGAAAGTGTTTGGTCGGGCTCTTTTATTCATTCTATGATGCCATCCTTAACGTCATTGTTGTTGCAAAATGGTAGATCAAAAACACTCCAACTTTCAGGTTTGAATGTTGAAGTTTCAACCCATGTGTCCCTCATATAATCAATCAGTGACTGCATTGAAGATCTTGCTTCTTGGGACAACTTTTGAAAAAGGGGGTGGATTTGGATAGCTGAAATGTAGCATAGTGCCATGAGTTTTCTCACATAGTTCCTGACAGAAACATTTTCTTGGTATGCTGTTTGCAAGCCCAAAGATTGCTCATGCCTATATACGGTTTGCGTAAAATGAAAGCTGCAGCCTTGCTATTCCACTCCTGGAAAAACATTTTTCAATGCTTTCCAAGTTGCTGCTTTGAAATCCAGAATAACCCTTTGTAGTTTGGGTGGAGTTTAAAAACTGTGGGAAATTGCTTCAAACGCATCCTGGTAGTCTGATGATTGACAACAAGACATGCAACAAAAAAGCTAAGGAAACTTGCATAAAAGCATCTGCGGATTTTGCAAACGCGTGAATGCTGAATAACTGCACAAAGGGCCATTTCATAAATTTAAAAGTTCTGACTACATACCAAGTTTTTGCTGAGTGAAGTAGCTGTAGTTGCTGTTTGGTTGTAAATATGATATGTCTCTTGCAAAGATGAAAGAGATCATCCAGAAGAAAATCTTCGGGTATGCTTTCAATTTGTTATTGAAAATCTTTGGCTGTAGGGTTGCTAGGTGTTGGGTTTTGTCTATGGCAATCGACGTTTCATATTATGTGGTCCTTGTTTGGCAAAGCCTCAGCTTGAGCTGGCTCAATCTCTTTTCGGATATGTTTCCTTATAATTTGAGAAGCAGAAACGAATGGCTGTTTCGCAGCTTTGTGTTTCACCTTAGAAATCGCAATAGCAGCTTGTTTAGCTCCAATTTTCGGCAAGTGACAGTGCGTTTTCTGAGGATTTCGATAAAATTTTAAGTTACCAGTTTGTTGTACAGTTATCCCGCAATTAACTTTTTTGTTTTGAACGAAACATTGCCATGTACAGCCTTATGAGGTATTTTGATGAAAGGCATACTCGTATTTGGCACTGTCAAGTAATTTGGCTTTTCCTTTGTTAGATGCATTTTCAACCACGGTGTGTACGAAGTCGAAGTTCTGAGGTTGGACTGGGTCTGGAGGCAAGTCAGAAATTGATGATTCTTTGCAGTCATTCGCAATGGGGATGGTGGTATCGCTTTCATTCAATGAAGTAAGTACCAGCAGTTTGTGCAGGCTCTGGACCATGATCGAAAGTAGAATCGTACTGTTCATGGTGTATCAGTGATGCTGCCTTATCAATACTGAAGCAATTACGTCTGTAAAAATATACCTTTTTATGGGCTACGAAAGATGACAGATTATGTTGTTATTAAAGTTGATTGTCAAAATATAACAAGAATTTAGTTGAGAATAAGAATTGTGATGTTATTAATTTGTGTAAGCACAAGATGTGATATGCAATGTGGAATAATCACGCAGTTTCTGTTTGCATAAAGCTAGAATGTGACATTGCAATCAATAGGTGGGGACTTCGCAACAGTATGCAACTTTACTAAACCAGTAACTTTTAACCCTTTTGCTGCCTGACTGGTAAAATCTCCAATATCATAAAGTGCCAAGATGTCACAAAAAAAAGACTTTTATAGAAATGTCGCTAAAAGCATTTTATTTGCTATAAAACTGATAGAAACTGCCAAATTGTAACATTTTTGGTAAAAACAAGTTTCAGGGGCGGTTTTTGTTTCGAAACTGATCTACTGTTTCTTGTTTTTTTTCATTAAGTTGCTGTTCTGAAAGCGCAATAAAATTACCGTATTTTTCAGGTAGTAAACTGGGACCAACTTTTAGCTCTTAAAATAAGGGTTTTACCATAATACCGCCTAATAAGCCGAGGCAGAAAATTTGATCGGCGCAGTGCGAGATTAATCTGGTGTTCGGCATTACAAAATTTTGTGGCAATTTAAAGCAGAAAACGCAAATTTTATTTATTGTGATCGCTCATGCAAATACTGTACTGATAGTGCAAAGTGTAAATAGGTAAGTACAAACTGCAAAGTCCTGTGAATTGACTATTGACGCGCAGTGACATTTTGATCTTCGGTATTGTCTGGTTCAAGGTGTATCCACCAAATAAGCCGACACTAGAAAATTAGGCTAAAAAATTAGGTCCAGAAAGTCGGCTTAACCCTTAACTACTCGCGCTGTTTTTCTTAACGCAACTACTCGCGTGGTGTACTTTGTTCTCCGATGTTGATGTACGGCTTTTATTTTCCGAAACAATGAGATTATGCACAAAACCCAGAAGAACGTTCTTTATGATAATCCATTACTTGCAAGATGTGCACAAGTGTCACATTTCACATCAGTTTTTGCATGATCTTTGCAGACAAAGTCATTGCACCAAAAACATCTCATAGTTGTCACCCTGTTTTTAGCTCTTCCACAGAGACGGCACCTTTTTTGAGATTTTGCATGTGGTTCATGGGTGTCAACTTGTGATTGTGGCTTATATTTTGACAAGATGGATTGAATGTCAGATGGAAAATTTTGTAGCTGTGCTCTGTCCTGCAGATGAGGCTTCATCAAACTCATAGCAAGATTCTGAAGAAACTGCCGCCTGTTTTGTGCTTCATCTACTGACTTACGAGTCTTGTTGAATAAGATTTGTCCATTTACGCCTGCAATGTTTACAAGATGGAAAAAGACACATAAAGGCCACCGGCGGGTTTTCCTTGACACAGAATAATTGCCGCAGAGTTGGTCAACTGTATCCACCCCTCCTTTCGTAGAATTATAGAACTGGATGATCTCTGGCTTTTTGGTTTCGGCATCAACTTTAGCATCACGGTGCATAGTGGAAAGCAAAACAACTGATTTGTTCTTTTTTGGTGTAAAGGAAACCAGAGTAGCATGCTTTTGAAATCCAAACATTGATGAAGAGATCGGCTTTTGTTTGTTTGGCAATAATTCAGCTGGAATTTCTCTTTTGTTTTTCTTCAAAGTCCCAACTGGAGTTATTTTATCTTGCAGCAGTGACATTGCAAGTGTGTAACTAGTGTACCAATTATTCGTTGTTAGATTACGGCATGTACCTTTCTAGTGACTTATCAGTCTTTCAACTATGTCAGCAGGGCTGTTGGAGACTTCATGTGGACCAGTTGGTTGTTTACCGCAATAAACTTCCAAGTTTCCCGTGAAATATATCTTGGCATCACAAAGTGCAAAGATCTTTACACCATACTTTGCCGGCTTGCTTGGAATGTATTGGATGAAGCTGCATCTTCCGCGGAAAAGTACTAATGTTTCATCTATCGTCAAGAACTCAGTAAGGCAGTAGGTGTTTTTGCAGTTTTGTACGAACTCATCTAGAATATACTGAATGGCAGCCAATTTATCTGTTTCTTTTCTTTGACTCCAAGTCGTTTTATCATCAAACCATATTGCCAACAACAGGAACAGAAAGCGGTTGTACGACATGCAAGCTTGAAAGATTTCTATTCCACTACCATCTGTGGCCCATAATTCAAGAAAACTCACATGCTCAGCCCTCTTTACACCTGACAAAACCAATAGTCCAAGGAATGCCATGAGTTCGGTTTTTGTCGTAATTTTTGCGTCTCTTTTCCTATCATAGTTTGACCGTACAGCTGTGATATACATATTGGTGCATCCAACAATTTCTTCTATCATCTCATCTGTAATCAGTAATAGAAAAGCTTGTACTTCATCTTCAATATGACTGGCGTTGTTTCTTGGGCCAAGAAGAAATTTTAGAAGGTTTTGAGAAGGAGTTTTTGCAAATTTACTAACACAAGGATTTTTGTACCACTTAGTTACTTTATCTTTGCAAAGATAATAGTTTTCATCGTCTTCATCTGAGCTTTCAGAATGATTAGACCTATCAGAATTCTGCAATTGGTCACCATCATTTTCGGAGTCTGTGCTGTGATCGCTTTCGTACACAACTCTTTCTTCGTCATCATTTTCCTCACCTCCTATTTCCTCATCAGATTCATCTTCTTGTTCCAACATTGCCCTAATTGCATCATCATCTAAATACCTAATCCGTCTAGCCATTGTGCATAAAGTATTTCTGCACACAAAAAAGCATAAGCAAGTGTAGTGCTTTCTTGCCCTGTCTGAGCACTACAAAACTATATACTACACAACACACACGTTTTCCCCTGACCACTCAGGCACCAGAAAGAACAACGAACAAGTTACGTACAAGTAAACAACTCAGTATTGGCAAGGCAAGCCAGTGAACTAATGAATACCTGATTGTGATGTCACAATGCTCCTTTCGGAGAATTGCGACGTCAGCACAAAGCGGGTTGCTTGATGGGGTACCGTATATCGAGTCGCCACACAAGCAAGAAAACAATAAAAAGAAAAAAATCTTTTCAAACAGCACAAAAATTTATAGTTACATAAGTACTCGTGGTGTATTTTGTACACCAAAACAGCACCCCCACTCATTTGTCTTAGCATACCGGCCGCCACGTGCTTTCTAAAACTACGCCAACGGATTAAAGCATGCCTGTGGAGTTAATTAGAGGATAGATGGCGCTTGCTGCCTGCAGAATTTCAAAATAAAAGAGGGAGGGAGCCGAATTAGTAAACATGGTGTACAAAATACACCAGCGCGAGTAGTTAAGGGTTAATACCCAGAAATTATGGTAGTTGATCATAATTTGCATTATTTCTTGCTGCTAAAAATTTTTAGGGCCGATTTATGTAGGGGGTTAACACTTATACCTCCCATTATACTATTTATACCAGCTAAATAAGGGTTCAAAGCCAAGGATTTTGTTTTTGATGTTGTTGAACATTTTAAGGTTTTAATGACATTTTAGCGTGCATGGCATTGTGTTGAAAAGATTATACAAAAAAATTTTAGTCGCCACAGCACTTAATATGTCCTTGCATTACTGTAGTAAAAGGTTTAAAAAGGTGATCTGTTGCGTTAAGCGTATTCGTAACTATGAGTACCCAATCAGTAGAAGTTAGTTCAAGAAATTTAAATGCGCCATCCATATGTTTCACTAAGTTTGTTTCACTAACTTCACTAAGAGTTTACAACATTAAAAGTCAGACACTTTCTGCGTTATATTTCAAAGTTTTGATCCCTAAATTTTGTCATATTTTATCTTTTATATTTATCTATCCTGATAATTTCATTCGCAATTTTTCCTTCTTTGCTTTTTTTTGTTTCTGGAATCACGATGACATTAACTAGGATCCTAAAAATCGGCATACCATGACGCTTTCATTTATTCCCCTGGTTGTGTCGGAAATTCAACTTTCTATGGTTACTCGTTTTTAGTTATCAACAAATCAAATAAATTTTGTTGCTCATCTATCAAACTGACCAAGATAAATTCCAAGGTGCTACGCACGTGTGCGAAGTCCCATTTAAATATGGTATTTATCTGTCTGCATCAAAAAGCTATATACTGTGATGTACGCACCCCTGTCATAAGCTCATTGGTGATCAATGAAAGATCATGAAAAAAGATTTAAGTTTAGTGCTTGACCTACCATAGGCGTTGATTGCCAAACTGAGAGTCTAAATGAGGTAGATTTATGTGAAGATGTTCCATTTTCTGTCATACTCTGACTTTCTTGGCTTTGAAAATGAAAAAATATCTAATGACGTCTTGGTACTATTTGTTTCTGCTTTGGTACTCTTCATTTTTAAAGAAAGTTAATGTCGCCCAAAATTTTTGCATGTGTAGGCAATAGACATTCGAATTAAAAATAAATTAGATCTTGATAATGCATACTCGTCGTACTGTGCATGATAAATGTGTATCTTAACCAGCACTTCTTTCTGCTAACAGCGTTCATCAACACCTACTTCATATCATGACAGACATTTGGTGAACTCAAGAAGTGGTTTATTTACAGTATTATGTTAGTAGTTGATGAGAAGCAAAGAAGTTTACCTTGTTTGAAACAAACGTAACTTGTAAATAATTGAACTTTTTTATCAAAATTTGCAGCTTAATAAAGCCAAAACGATGAGGTCAAAAGAAAGTCAAAATTTCACTAAAATAAAGTCAAAATTAATTTTTTACAAACTTTTTTAGTTCAAATTAATTTTGACTGTATTTTGGTTAAATTTAACTTTATTTCGACCTAATCGCTTTGGTTGTAATAAGCTGCAAATTTTGATTAAAAAAAAGTTTTTATATTTGCAATTTATGTGTGTCAAAAAAATTATTGGCAAGTTACGTAGGTCAAAATAAAAATGGCCATATTTATCTAATAATCATTCAGTTTTCTTGAAAGACGCGCTTAATTCTGTAAACATTTAAAAAACTAATCAACTTGTTACTGGTGCGATTGAACATATCAATGAATTGTCAAACTGTTCCTCTTTACTGTTAGTCAATAGCAATGACGTTGGAAAGAAACTTGAGTTTTCTGCATCTGGAACTTGTTTCTGAAAATATTTTTGAACTATAAAACGGACCATTAGTAAAACTATCAACAACACATAGCACAGTAGAGATTATAATTACGTTATGGTCGCAATTGCTCTTTTCCCAAAAAAGCTTATAATATACTTGTTACAGTAATAAATTCAAATCTGCACAAATTTTACAGTATTTTGGAAGATTTCAATGGCTGACTGAATTTTTGACAAACCGAAGGTTATAGCGAAATTTTAACCATAAAGGTTGGTCTATATTCTTGGTCAAAGAAAAATTGCAAAAATAATTATTGCTAGGCCTGTAGCAAAGTTGGCCAAGGTAAGAAATATTCTACTTTCCGATGGAAAAGTTATCTCACTTGTTTAATTATATTAAAGGCGATTTTTTTATAACCTAATGATGTGAAAAATATGACTTGATCTTCGCCAAAATATGAGTTTAAATACGACTTATTTTTTTCTTGTCTTCTTACACAGCACTGGAGTAAGAGAAAGTTGATAATTCTTGTTTACTGAATTATGAGAGGTGAAAGAGTAAAACAAAAAACGTGATTACTTCTGAATAATCTTTAATTAACATTTTTGCTGAGAGGTTTTGATAATACTTTGTGCAACTTTGTACATCCTACTGTTACAACACGGGATCACTTGATCAAATTTTTTGCACAATTGTATTGCATCAAATGTGTGAGAGGTCATGCGAATTTATGATTAAATGTTACGTGCACCTTAGGGTGCATTAAACGCCCCTTAATTTTAAAAAACTTTTTATATTTTAATGTCTATTTTTTTCAAATGTGTTACTTCTTGATAGAAGCATACATGCAAAAAATCAATGAAATTGGAGGTGGTTTTGGGGGGCCACTGGCCACTTTTTTATTTTAGTAGCCATTTTAGAATGAATGCTTAACATAAAATTTTAAAATTTATTGTATTTTACCCAAACCCAAGCAGTAAGTTATTGATGTTGCTTGTGACTGCATAATCATGTGGAAAATAATCGAATTTTGCGGTTTGTTAGTCATACATATGATAATAACGCTATAGAAATATCTTAATTATAACCATCGTCAGCAGTCAGCAAACGTTAAACAGATTTCATAAATTAATAATATTTCATCCACTGCGTAGCATCATCAGTGTTTAAAAGATGAAACAAACTAATAAAAGATACTTAAAATACAGTACTAAATTCTGGCACTGGCGTTTACTAGATAAAAACTAAAAGTGGCATGGCAAAAAGTAGAAGATCTGCAAAAGATTACATCGAAAGAGGCTGCATTTCAGTCTGGTAGTAAAAGAGAGCCGCAAAATATAACTACAGCTTCTGTCTGATTAAGTGCAAAATAACACAACAGCACCATGAAGTTCTTCTTCTTGCATATTGGGACCGAGGGTTTAACCTTCTACCAATACCACCCCAAGAATGCTGTAGATTGCCGGTGTGATTGTTGACATTCGTTTCATGTATATTGCAACAACTTACCGGATAACAACGTACCTAAAGCTGTTGAATTGCTAATAAAATAACGCTGTTTAAGCTAAATAAGTTATTGCGTTTTGAGCTTCAATCAGTTCTATGTTGTTGAACATTAGATACTATCTAAAACCTGCTCATGAAACTGGAAACTTCGACTTGTTATTGTTATACTTTTGACATTATTTTTAATATGCCGGTACATTAACTTCGCAAATTGACATTCTTGATCTTAGTTTTTACACTGAATAACGATGAATTCGCCAACAAACCTATCCAGCTTGCTATAGTACAGTATGAAATTTGTTGTATTACTGCTGTTCATTTCAGCTATTCCATACTAAACAGTACTGATTACTTAGTGTCAACGATCTCATGCACTCGGAGCAATGCAAAATTGGGTTATTCTTCTTCTGACAAAGGACTACTTGTGATGACGTCATTATCAATGTGCAAGGCCTTTCTTTTTCTTGGTGGCCACGGTTTAATGCGCAAAGAGCAGTCACCTTTGGGTCTTTTAAGCACCTTTTATTGATCTCTTCAGGTCTCTCATTTCTCCCCAGTACACATTGTTATTGTGATTTGCAGCACCATTCAGGTGAAAATGGGCCTCATCAGTAAACCAAACTCTGTCTATCCAATTTTTAAAACGGTCCATTCATTCCGCTACTCTGTTGCACATTTCAGCATGTCTCTGCTTTCCTGTGTCCGTGAGCTAGTGGCATATGGATATTTTGTATGGGGGTTTGGTCAGGTCCTTACTTAGCATTCGCTGAAGACTTTTAACTGATATCCCAAGCTCTTGGCTCCTGCACCTGAGGGACTTTTTTGGACTCTGCTGTACAGAAGAATGGACTCTATCCGCATTTGCCACTAGCTTTCTCCTTTCTACAGTCAAGTACTGTTCCTTTTGTCATAAACTTTTGGACCGTGTATTGGATAAATTTTTGCTGTGGAGCTTCAACATAATGCACATTAAATTCTCGAGCGTAACGATGGCAAATTGTTGTATAACATTTTGTCTCAAAACACCATTCAACGATTTTGATTTTTTGCTCTTTGGAATACTCCATAGTTAATTTAAGATAATGTTATTGGTAAAATATCAAACGACAAAGTATTTGTTACAAAATCTGAAACAGGCGAGAAGAAAAAAATTAGAACAAAAAAATTGAAGTCTTTTCAAAACCTAAAAGAATTGTGAAACACCCTGTAAAAGTTATATAGTAATCAAAAAATCGGAATTGGTATTTTAACAAGAATCGGCATCGGCAAAAAAATTTGGTATCGGTGTATCCCTACTTTTCTGGCTCATAAAAGAAACAGACAGACAGAAACTTTTTAGTGTCAACTGGAAGAATACACAAAAAATACCTTATAAATGAATAAAGTCAACAAAAAAGCTGTGGATTGACCTTGGGAGGTCTTGCTGCTTTTGCCTAACGATCATTGCTGCTTCTGCATAATGCAGTAATTCTCTTGCAAGTCTCAGTATGCGCCTTGTGTTGAGGCTTTGCAGGAATGGCAGTTGGAATCGAATGACCTTTTTTCATGTTCTCAGTGATCTCACTGGTATGTTTGAAAATAGGAGTGCAATCGGAAATGGTTTTGAACATAGGATATATAGTGTACAGTATGAGACTCAGTAAGTACCAATATAGCAGAAATTCAACATAATAGCATTGAATAACTCGAAACATAAAACACTTATTGAACATTTTATAGAAACGACCAGCTCATGCAAGCCAGTAGGTGGCCCAGAGTTGAAAAATTAATCAGAAAAACTTATGTTTTTGAGGATACAGTAGCACAAAAGAATAAAGTTTTTTGCTTATAATAATAATACAGGCTGTTTACATCAGTAAATAGAAAATTAATAACAAAGCGGTACAGCTCCTACATTAAACTGATAATCCGCATACACCTACAAAAGTTGGCTTACTGTAATCAGTATTCTCCAACTATTACAATACATTAGGCTATAACAACTAGAGGTAACCTGGAAACACCTGCAAAAGATTCAATAAGTTTTACAGCAACTAGGCTACAGTACAATTTACAACAACTGGAGGTAACCTGGAAACACCTGCAAAAGCCTGAAATAGTTCGGCTACCCTATTCTCTGACTGTCGATGTTATACATTTACAGGACATAACTCTATTCAATGTAGCTACTCATATTGTACTTCAAAGATCGCAATATCTCAGTCTATACCCTGGTTCATCATAGAAAAAAACATGCATTGAAAATGGTAAGGCAGACTATTGTATACGAATAAAAATAAGATTGCTGAACATAATACGTGTGCCTAATTTAGTGATACCACTTCCTTTTTTCTATTTTTTAAAAACTTTTTGAATTAGAAACAGAAGCCATTACTATATAAACAACCCAAAAAATAAACTAATACTCTTACTTACCTGACGTTGCTGCAACCAGCTACATAGAAGATCAAGCCGATTCGACAACTTCACTCGCTGGGGCGAAATTATAATGCCGCTCAGCCACCGCTAGCGAGTGACTTTCTGCCAAGGCCACCACCAGTTGCACATGCGGTGGCTGATGGCGCATGTGCATTAAAATTAATTTTCTATCGTTCATTGCAGTAATTTGAGCACCAAACACAAGGTTGGATCTTATTGAAAAGAATCTGGTGAAATCAGAGCTGCTTAGGCGACTTCCATTAAAGTTTGGAAATAAAAAATTATTTCTGAGCGGAGTTTTTTTAAAAAAAGATCATGCAGCTTTTGATGTTGCTTCCATTGCTTTAAGCTCGATAGAGCTGACGATTAAACATGCATAAACAGATTTGCACTTTTGCATGTCTACGTATATCGAATAATTGTTGTTGGTTTTAGCTGCCCGGTCAAACTCGTTCTTTTTTAAGCTTGTTAAAGTTGATGGTCGGTTGCCTAGTCTGCTAATGATTTGATTGAATATGTCATCGTTTAAAGTTTCGATCTGAGTTTTTTCAAGAGTTGATAAGATTGTTGTAATAAAGCTATCTCTGCCTTATAAGTGGCTTCATATTTTTGAATAGCTAAATATGGAAAATCCAAGTCTTTCAATTTTTGTCTCGACATTTCTCTGACCAGCAAATGCCGTTTTTCTTTTCTTCTTCTGCAGTGTTTCATTCAGTGGAGGATGTGTTTTTGAAGGGTCTTGACTGGGGTTTTCATGAATTCGGGATGTTGTAGATCTAAAAATTCCAAGAAGTTCAGCAAGGTTGCCAAATATTGTATACCTTGTTAAGTTTGCGCCAGTTCCAGTGATTTTGTTTTGTAGATTTTGGTAAACTTTTTCAGGTTTTTGGATGCCTTCTTTACTAGTTACTAACACTGAAATTTGCTTGCAATAAGATTGCGCGACTTGTGTCGAGACTTGGTCTCGCTTTCCCACTCCACTGCTTGGTAGCATTTGACTGTATTCATTTAAAGTGTGAGTAAATTTAGTGGTTGTAAAGTCGAATATTCGACTTTTATTGAAAAGGTCTAGATTTTTTTGAGAACCTTTTTCCAAGTGGGGATGCATTCGTTCAATGTGTTTCTTCCTTCCTTTTATAGCCACGTTGCAAAGTGTTAGACAAAATCCTTTAATTTTGAAATATTTGCCAATTTTTTGTACTTTTTGCTGTGTGTCTTAAAAAAAAGCTTCCTTCGGAACCTCCGGGTGCTTTCGTTGATGATGTGTAACATTGTAGAAAGCTTTGCCACAAATGTGGCAGGTTCGTTTTCTCCTTTTTGACTTTGATCTAAAGAAATTACTAACCTATTGAAAACTATATAATTTGCTCATGAAGAAAAAAATTATCGCCATCTTATTATGAAAGTTAGAGGTGGGCAAAGCACAATTTTTGCAACCTCTCTAATTTTGAAGGTTCGTTGCGCTTTGATTTTTTTTTAAACATAGCAAAAGTTGCGATGCAGACAATGCTTTTGAAGTTTGTGCGGATTAATTGCGCAGCTATTTCAATTTTTTTTCTGGTTAACAGCGCAGTTTCATACGCTGAACTAATAATTTCAATCATATTGTTTTCAATCAATGACCTTTTTTAGCAAATTAAAAGTTGCGTTTCAACTAAATAAAAAAGTTTGCTGTTGAAGTTGTTCTTGTGAATTTCGTTGAATTTTTGTCCACTGAATTTGCAGCTTGTTTGAAGCAACCAAGCAGAGATAATCATCGTAAAGCATGTTATCCAAGGACGCCTTTACCCTCTTGGCCATGCTGCCGACTGACTGACTACGAAGGTACAGAGCAGGAATCAGAATGCAAAACATGGCATATATAGACTTTATAACAAAAAATCATTTTATTTAGTGTATTTTTTTTAACAGTAAGCACTTCAAACATTTATGTTGAAACTTTTTTGCTCGGTATTCTCTTGAAAAAATTGGAAAATATCAAGACTAATTTTACCAAAGTTGAGCTTTTTACGACTTTCCGTTTCCAAGACATGACAATTTAGATTTTCCCTTAAAAGACTTTTTCCCCTTAGAAATTTTACTAGGGTTGCCAACAAACAGAATCTCAAAACGTTACTGCATGTTTGTAATTCTTCATAAGTTGTTTTGGCAGTGTTGTCGTCACAACAAAGTAAAGGGCCAGAATTGTAGATTAGCTGCTATTCAAGCAAAATTAAGCCAACTTCCAAAAGTTAATCTTTTGTCATAATGCTAGCAAAATGGCAACACTGAAGTCAGAGGAAAATTTCCTCCTTTTTCATTCAGTGCATTGCAGGAATACTCAGTGCATGTAGCAGTAGCACAGCGGCTTGTTTACATCAGCAGATTTTACGTATTTGCAGCACTATGTTACAGCTTGTACTGCAGTGTGGCAACTTTTCTTGGAGACCTGTTTCTACCTTTTTTACTGTTGTAAATTTTATTTTTGCTTATGATGTACATCCATAAGGTTTACAAGTTTCAAGGTTACAAGTTTTAATAGTAAAATCTGTAAACCCGAAAGGTTTACAAGTTAAGAAGGTAGTTGAAGCACTAAAAGCTTTTGTACTGTCAGTCAATGAGCATTGACAGCTTTAACTTTAAGCAATCCTGGAACAACTCATTACCGACTACGGTATTTATGCTGAATTGAGAGTAAAAGATACTCGTACGCTGACATCAAATTGTGGCTATTCTTTGAACAGTAGAACTACTTTACAGGAGTAGGTTGTCATGAGGGGTTAGGGGAGAAAAACTGCAATCACATGAGAGAGATTTTAAAACTAAGAATCTGAAATTCATTAACTTACTGCTCAGTAAAACTGTACACTCAACCAGTCAATAAATTTGTCATGCTCCCAGAGCTGATGGATCCGGTACAAAATCCCGAAAAACAAAATCCCGAATGGACAAAATCCCGAACGGACAAAATCCCGAATTGGACAAAATCCCAAATGGACAAAATCCCGAATTGGACAAAATCCAGAATGGACAAAATCCCGAATTGGACAAAATCCAGAATGGACAAAATCCCGAATTGGACAAAATCCCGAATGGACAAAATCCCGAATTGGACAAAATCCAGAATGGACAAAATCCCGAATTGGACAAAATCCAGAAAAACAAAATACCGAATTGGACAAAATCCCGAATTGGACAAAATCCAGAAAAACAAAATCCCGAATTGGACAAAATCCCGAATGGACAAAATCCCGAATTGGACAAAATCCAGAATGGACAAAATCCCGAATTGGACAAAATCCCGAATTGGACAAAATCCAGAATGGACAAAATCCCGAATGGACAAAATCCCGAATTGGACAAAATCCAGAACGGACAAAATCCCGAATTGGACAAAATCCCGAATGGACAAAATCCCAAATGGACAAAATCCCGAATGGACAAAATCTCGAATTGGACAAAATCGCGAATAGACAAAATCCCGAATTGGACAAAATCCAAAATGGACAAAATCCCGAATTGGACAAAATCCCGAATGGACAAAATCCCGAATGGACAAAATCTCGAATGGACAAAATCCCGAATGGACAATCCCGAATTGGACAAAATCCAGAATTGGACAAAATCCTGAATAGGACAAAATCCGGAATGGACAAAATCCAGAATGGACAAAATCCAGAATTGGACAAAATCCCGAATGGACGAAATCCTGAATGGACAAAATCCCGAATTGGATAAAATTCCAATTGGACAAAATCCCGAATGGACAAAATCTCGAATTGGACAAAATCCTGAATTGGACAAAATCCCGAATTGGACAAAATCCCGAATAGGACAAAATCCCGAATTGGACAAAATCCCGAATGGACAAAATCCAGAATGGACAAAATCCCGAATTGACAAAATCCCGAATGGACGAAATCCTGAATGGACAAAATCCCGAACAACAAAATCCCGAATTGGATAAAATTCCAAATGGACAAAATCCCGAATGGACAAAATCCCGAATTGGACAAAATCCAGAATCTAATCAATTTTAAAGATAGAGAAAGTCAGGATTAATAATGTACTCACTGCTGGCTTATAAGCACTAATAAATATAAGTGATTAATTTGCCGACAAAACTGCATGTCTTTTATTTGCTTTTGTCGTGGCGACTTAGAAAAACAGCGCATATACAAAAATAGAGTGATCAAGTCAAAAAACTTTGCGGTTTTGTCGAGTTAATTAGGTGCGAAGCAGTTTATCCTGTAGCAAAAGCCCCGCACTTTTAACGTTTGACGTCAACTCTTTCAGTTTATTGGAAAAGAAACTACAGTAGGCAGTAATTAAAATAAATTAGCGAGTTTTGTTCTTGGCAAAAATGTAAGCAATTAAGAGATGAAATGAAAGTTGGCCCACGAACAAACTCCCTGAAAATAAAATTTTTATATGTTTCCAATATTGCTTTCTTTTTTGTCAAGAACAAAATTTAGTATGAATGTTTACAAAATCAAATGTTAAATGCTTTTTGCCGTGACTAAAAGGATTTCCTTTGAATTAAACCAAAACTGGCAAAAGAGGAACAAAGTTTCGAAAATTATTCTTTAGTTCAATGATTATGTGTTATGGTCATTAAATGCTTTAATGCTGATTTTTCTTTTTAAGACATCAGCAAAAACACCTGACAAACATGAATTCAAGAAGAGTGCAAAACAGTTTAATTACGAAACTTACAATTTTAATTTTTCTTTATTTTAATTTTTTTAAATTATATTATATTTACGAAAATTCCACGAAAGGTTTTTGGCAAAAACATTGTACCCTCGTCAAAGCATCTAAATAATATAACCAATCACTGGTTTCCAACCAGAACAAAATTAATTAACACTAACTTTTGCTTACTTTTGCAGTTGTTCGAATTACAAGCAACTAATTATGTCAACGCATACGATTTAATAAATTAAATAGTCCAGTTAAATGTTGGATAAACGGGCAAAAAAGTTTACTAACGTTGTCGCTATCAATGTATTTGAAATCTAAAGAAAAGCAGTAGCTGTCGTGATTGATTTTCAAGTTACTGTCAACCCAAAATGGTGAGAACAATCAAACACTATCGAAGCAATCAAAATCAAAAACGTAGTTCCTGTAAAAAATGTTTTGATTGCTTAGGCAGTGTTTGAACGTTCGATCACTTTTAATTTTGTCTTGACAGTAATTTAAAAAACAAATATAACTTGTTTTCTTAAAACTTAAAATATTTATATTGACAACTTTAGTAAACTGCTTCACCCGCTTATCTAACATTTAACTGCGGTGTTGAATTCGTTTGATCGCACGTGTTGATGTAATTTGTTTAAACGTACAGCGTACAGAATACTGTAATCAAATCAAATGTTTCATTGTACTAGCTGCATTACGCCGAAGCGTGTAACGAGGACAGACCCTCTCGTGGCCAAGGACAGAAATGGTCGAGGCCAAGGACCGAGGACACAAATTTTCTAATTTATGTTGGGTAAATTTTCCATAATTGTTGAGCGCGAAAGTGCTCAAGATAATGCATTTCGTTAAGTTTTAGATGATAATTCGAAAATAATAGTTTTTTTAGATAATAACTACTGCCATTTTGAAGTTTGACACATTAGCAGCTGATGTTGATTTCGCACCGTAGCGGTATCGCAGTAATGAAGCTATGGCTTTACCTGTAAATGGAAATATAGTCAGTACTTAAATAAGATAAGAGACACGTCCTCCCAACGGTAGTTAGCGTCTTCCCATTGAGATTAGGCTTCCCCTAATGGAAAATTCAGCGTCCCTCCATACAGGGATAGCGGGAAATACTTTTTTTCTAATTTGCTTGGTCTTCATTCAAATTTGGTGGTCAAATATCGCGCAAAAACAAATATTGCCTAATAAAATCACAAACAAAAAAATTGTCAAATAAACCCTTTTTGCATTGGTCATTTCAATTAAGCGGACAAAAATCGTACAAGCTGGGATGAAGACGTTGTTTTGTTTTTTGGTCTTCAGTCGAATTTGGCTGTGAAAAAATCGCAACAGAAAGCCATTGTTTTTTATTTTTCTTCTGATTTCGGGGCAAAATTTAAATCACGTTGCTACGGCATTGCGAATGCATCTGGTCAGGCTACTTAAGCTGCCCCCTCAGCGATATTTCAATTTAAATGCTGAATATAACTAAATTATAAACGTAAAAATTGTCAATTTTAAGGTCACAATTTCATCAGTTAGGGCCTCGATGCAAACGCCCACTGATCACGGATTCCCACGTTTTTAGGAGTTTCCTAAAAGCAAACCCCATTGCTTAGTTAAATCATTTCTTTTCACGAATTTTTCAAAAAGTATTTTCTAAAAATATTGCAAAATACTGTGAATTCATGTTTTTTAAATGAATTGAGGTACCGTAACTAAAGGGTATATTTGTAAGCTCAAAAGTTTTTGGCATTTGAAAACGGGGGTTTGGGGCGAGGGCAATATCCCCATGCCCCCCCTGGTAAACAATTTTAGTGATTTTATTGAAAAAAAGTAGAAATTTTTGTGACTTAAGAAGATTACACATTTAAACTTTCAAAACAATTCGAAAAAAAATACCATAAATGCTAATTTAGAAAAAATTAGTTTTCTCACAATATCCCAACTCTGATTTTGAGCCAATCTTTTCCTTACATTTCAGTGCATTATGTCTTTCTCACATCTATAATGTCTGCCAATGAAAGAGCACGAAGGTTTCGGCCGCCAAAAGACACTTAATTTATATAGTGTTTAATTACAAAAAATCTGAGGATCCCAGGAGGTTCGTATTAAGAAGGAAGGCATTGGAGACATTTGCCCGTGTCCCCTTCAGGAGGTCTACAATTATTGAAACGGAAAAATAATAAATCATTAATTTTTTTCAAAAAACGCCCAATTTTTTGTGGAAGCTTGTAAAAAGATTTGTTAAGTAGTCCAAGCATTTGAACAATTCTAGTTATATTTAATTTCACACATACTGTGATTTAATAATCCTTCATGCAGCGTTTTTTTTTTATGATCCAATACTTTGTTGTTTGGGATTCGTAGCGGTTATTTCCAACACACAAATTGTTCAGTGGACGTGGCTTTGCCCCCCAGACCGCTTGCCAGTGATTAGAGTTGTTATTCTTTCTCATCTCAAGTCGCGTGTTTTCAGAACAGATTGGCGTTCTCAACGAGATATACTAACAAAATTACGGTAATATGTCACTGCCTTCCCTGGTAATACTGTATTATATTTCATTATCACACACATACTTTCTTTTAAATTCACACACAGAATGGGCTCTGACATGTTTTAGCATTAGCAACTTAAAATAGTTTGTCCTGACTCTTGGATTCCTTATAATGGCTCTGGATGGCTTTATTGTAGTGCTTTGCAGTTTTACCACCTGCACCAGAAGTATTAGCCGAAATAAAAACAACAATTTTCGACAATGCGTTTCGTATGCTTATTCTCCGATTAGAGCTTTAACACAATGTCATTTAAAATAAGTTTTAGTATGGCTTGGCTTAGTTGGCTATCACATTGTATTATTTTTCAAGTAAGGAAAAGAAACAACGAATTGACAGACTATCAGATATGTTGTCTTTTGTTTGGTTTTTCTTTTTAACCAATCAAAAAAGAATGCCGTCTGCGAACCTAAGATAGGACATTTTCAAGGACTTGTAGGCTTCGAGGCGAAGGCCAAAACCAAGGACTTGAAAATGTGTCCTCGGGCCAAGGATATCCTTGAGGACTCTACCTCTGGATTTGACCGTTCTGAGATTTGAACCTTAAACCTCCCACTCCAGAACCGAACGCGTTTCCGCTCGACCAACTCGCTTCCATAAGAAAACATATAATGACCATAACACATAATCATTGAACTAAAGAATAATTTTCGAAACTTTGTTCCTCTTTTTGCTAGTTTTGGTTTAATTCAAAGGAAATCCTTTTAGTCACGGCAAAAAGCATTTAATATTTGATTTTGTAAACATTCATACTAAATTTTGTTCTTGACAAAAAAGAAAGCAATATTGGAAACATATAAAAATTTTATTTTCAGGGAGTTTGTTCGTGGGCCAACTTTCTTTTCATCTCTTAATTGCTTACATTTTTGCCAAGAACAAAACTCGCTAATTTATTTTAATTACTGCCTACTGTAGTTTCTTTTCCAACAAACTGAAAGAGTTGACGTCAAACGTTAAAAGTGCGGGGCTTTTGCTACAGGATAAACTGCTTCGCACCTAATTAACTCGACAAAACCGCAAAGTTTTTTGACTTGATCACTCTATTTTTGTATATGCGCTGTTTTTCTAAGTCGCCACGACAAAAGCAAATAAAAGACATGCAGTTTTGTCAGCAAATTAATCACTTATATTTATTAGTGCTTATTAGCCAGCAGTGAGTACTAGGGCAAGTTTTTGTTGCACTAAAAAAATTGAAAAAAATGCATATATTTATAACGAAAGTTGCAAAAAGTTGCATTTATTCACAAACATTAGAAACGACAGTGATTTACTCAAGCAATTTATTTACATATAATGCCAAATATTTGCCAACATTTCTTGGGGAGAAATGACGATTTTTTGCCAACAGTTTGCAAAGCATGCTAAAACTTCGCTCCACAGTGCACGAAGTTGTAAGCCAACTGTTGCGTCATTAATTACATTGAGACGCAGGTATTCGTCACATAGCTCTTTGTTATGCATTTCAAAGACAATAGAACAGTACTGAAATAGTTTCATAGCATGATTTGTAAATCACACTAACATTTTGCGCCATACTTAATAAAAAATGCAGTAAAGTTGCATGTAAAAAAGAAAAAACTTGCTTAAAGTTGCTATATGAAATTCCTAAAAGCTGCTTAGAACATTGTACTACATAATTTCTTAGTATTTAGAAAGCTGTCGGAAGCTGTAAAAAAAAGTAGCGAAAACTTGCCCTTGTGAGTACACTATTAATCCTGACTTTCTCTATCTTTGAAATTGGTTAGATTCTGGATTTTGCCCGTTCGGGATTTTTTCTATTCGGGATTTTGTCCATTCGGGATTTTGTCCATTCTGAATTTTGTCCATTCGGGATTTTATCCAATTCGGGATTTTGTCCATTTTGGATTTTGTCCATTCGGGATTTTGTCCATTCGGGATTTTGTCCATTTGGGATTTTGTCCAATTCGGGATTTTGTTCATTCTGGATTTTGTCCAATTCGGGATTTTGTCCAATTCGGGATTTTGTCCGTTCTGGATTTTGTTCAGTTCGGGATTTTGTCCAATTCGGGATTTTGTCTGTTCGGGATTTTGTCCAATTCGGGATTTTGTCCAATTCGGGATTTTGTCCATTTAGGATTTTGTCCAATTCGGGATTTTGTCCAATTCGGGATTCTGTCCAATTCGGGATTTTGTTCATTCTGGATTTTGTCCAATTCGGGATTTTGTCCATTCGGGATTTTGTCCATTTCGGGATTTTGTCCATTCGGGATTTTGTCCAATTCGGGATTTTGTTCGTAAACGCAGAGCTGATAGCTCTCGTCCACACTAAAAAGCTATGGAGACTCATTACGTCTAGTTGAGAGCAGGTTAATCATTGTTTAGAATAGGATTCAAAATTTGAATCCCAGTCCCAAATAGTAAAAACCCTTTAAACAACAAACGGTTTGTCGCAGCAAAGCGAATTAAGTAATATTAGTTCAATAGGTTTTGCAATACTAATCTAATAATGCACTCTTGGTTAGCACATTATACACTGTAGCACTACAATGAGATTTTACTTTACTTGTGCAGCTACTGTACACAATACTACTGCTAGTCTACTCTTTTTCATCAATTCAATTCAAATACATGAGGTCTAAATGCTAATGATTAAAGTTACACATCGGGGTCATATTTTACAGGAAAGCTTTTGTAGTCTGCAGTGGTAGTCCAAAGCATTTAGTCAAGTTGAGCGAACAACATGTTCAAGTAATGCATTCCAATTGTTTATGGCCTTAACTGTGAAGAAATTTGGGTTCCCTAATCTGTAATGAATCATCATAAGTATGTTATACTGTAAATAACCTACTAGGCTATATTCTTTTGGGGTTCTAGTAAGTTTTAGGGCTAGCAAAACACTGTGAAACTTACAAAGTTAAGGCTATATTCTTTTGTGGTTGTATTGAGATATAGGGCTAGCAAAAGACTGAAACTGCAATACTTTTCTTACCTAATCTCAGATCTGTTATCCACAGTTCAATGTCTGAGAACTATGTTGGACTGTTACATATTAGACTATATTTTTTTTTACTTCTAGTAAGTTATAGGGCTGCAGGACATGAATCTATTCAATGCAGCTACATATATTTTACTTAAAACATTACAATACCTACACCTATACCCCAAAACAACTACATTACAGTAGGGTACATTTTACAACAACTAGAGGTAACCCAAAAACACCTGCCTAGACTGAACCAGTTCAGCTACCTTATTTTTTAACTATTGCGATACACTGCAACAACTGCAGTTACAACAAGCTAGTGCAAATGACTGTAAGTGAAAAACTTTACTGCAGCTGCCCTATGCTGTAATCTTCCAAAACTCTGCTCTAGCCTTTAGTGAGTTCGTAAATGAGTCTCAATGTTGTTCGTTATTTTATTGTATGAATCCTGCTGGCAAAGCCAGCAGGCTCTGCGAGCAAAAACAAAGCAAGCGCACTGACTTCTACACTGGTCAGTATAATAATCTATATATATATTGAGTTTCTGATTAGGTGAAACTATTCAACATGAGCTAAAATGTGCGACCATTGGTTTCATGTTTATTACAATCATCAGGCACATTAAATCTCTGCAAAAAAAGCAAATGCATCATACATCAACTGAATGGGTATTATAATTCTCTATTTAATGCAAATAACTTAACCACTTACCGTCGAAAAGTTGCAGTCCATCCTATTAAATTCTGCCTTGGTCCCTTACTGAAATCCGAATCTCTAGTACCAACTCACTCCGACTAGTTTATTCTCTGCAGTTTAATCAAGCAGGGAAACTGATTTCTGCTTATTTTTTTGTTGCTATCGGGGTGAATTTCAACTTACAACTGAGAGGATCAAAATAAAATATTATTGTACCTGTATATAAAAACTATTGCATCACAAATCGTAACTACATACGAAAAAAACGTAATAACGAAAATTAGTTGTACTAAAGTTTATGTTGGAATACTATATTTTACTGCTGTCGAAATAAAAAATACTGTGGTAAAGTTATAGAAGAAATCTGGAAATATGCCGTATAATCTTAACACGCTCAAAACCGCAACTGTTATGTCACAACGCTATAAAAACTAACTCGAAATGCTATAAAACATTAAGGTTTTACGCTGCTCAGCTTATACTTTCGACGGTGGCGGCAACGAGACACGAACTCATCTCTCTTATTAATGCAAGTGTCATCAGCCATCGCAATGAGCATCTTTTCTGTTGTGCACAAATCACATCTTCGTGTCCCGCACCTGTAAGCTGGCGCTTTAGCTATGATTTTCCATTTGATGAAGTATGATTTCCTTTTATCTTTTAGCGACCATACAAGTTTTGATAGCTCAGTTTCCATTTTGTATTTTTTGTGGTTAAAAGATTTAGTGTGGTTTCTATACCGGGTTTTAAAGTCGCCTTCCGTAAGTCCGATGTATTTTTGAGTTGTGTCGTCTGTTTCAATTGTTGCTTGATAAACCAGTCCTGATTGTAGACAATTTCCGTTTAAAGGGCATTCTGATTTCTTTCTGCAGTTGCAGGTTTGTTGTTGTTGTTCTGTTGAGCTGTGCTGCTGTTGCTGTTTTAAAATTTTGTTGTTATGGCCTTTGATCCTATCTGCCATGTTGTTCATGCAAGAGTAACTGATTTTGATGGTATTACGGTTGAATAATTTATGGTATTTGTGATCTTTTGGAAAATGTCGGCCAATTAAATTCAAAAGATTTTTTCCGATGTTTGTTTTAACATTCATTGAATATGGTGGATTGAACCAAATTATTTTGCATTTTCTTGTTCTCCTGGGTGGCTTTCTCTCTTCGTATTTTAACATGCCATCATAACCACTCGCTTTCAGAGCTTGGCTGTAGGATTGTTTGGCTTTGTCAAATTCCTCTTTGTTGCATGAAAGCTCGTTTAAACGTTTGTTGATCATAGACGGTAGTTGCTTCATGATGTTTGGTGGATGGTTTGATTTGTAATTGATGTACAGAGGTTTGTTTCCTGGCTTTCTAAATGGAGAATATGTATTCTGGGATAGATTGAATGATACGTCCAAAAAGTCTGTAGCGCTCAGGTTTATTTCAGTTGTTATGCTGAGATTGTGCTTCTTAAAAATGTCATGCATTTGTTTTCTAATTTTATCCATTTGGGGACCAGATGCATTATCGACTACAGCCAATCCATCATCACGGTAAAGACCAACATTGTTCTTTCCAATCAAATTACTTAAATCATCAGTCCCACAAGTTCGCATACTTCAGCACCATCATAGCTTCCCATTGCTACGTCAAAATTGCATGATTGTCCTTTCTTTATCCAGGGTTTGTTATTGTCAAAGAGCAGAGACTTTCTAGATTTAAATATAGTTTCTTCGACATGTTCAGGTATAGTCGTGTGTAATTTTGCAAAACTGATGGAGTCCTTTAAAAGCTGAAGCGAAATTGTTGGATAGAAATCCACGATGTCGAACTTAATGAATTTAGATTTGTGCTTGTTTGGAATTGGCTTAAACCATTCAATCACCGCATTAGTGTTTCGCCACTGATTCAAAGCAGTTGACTCTGCAACTTGCCTGTTGATGTTCTCTAGGTATTTTTTGCTAATAATGCCTATCTCAGTTTTGGCGGGATTGATCAACCTGCATTTAGGATTAGACGCAAAG
Source organism: Trididemnum nubilum (assembly GCA_963965965.1). NCBI lineage: Eukaryota > Metazoa > Chordata > Ascidiacea > Aplousobranchia > Didemnidae > Trididemnum > Trididemnum nubilum. The sequence continues at coordinate 34,579,556 of OZ014486.1, read as the reverse complement.
TTATCCTTGTGGTCTTTTAGTGTAATAAAAGCGTTTTTGCTTGTAGTAACGTCCATTCGATCTTCTACTTGCAACGGTGCAGCCACAGATTTCGCATCCTGATTTATTTCGTCGGTAGCATTAGCAGGTGCCTTTTTGTATCTTTTTGTTATATTTTCTCTTAATAGCTTGTTGTAATTGTCCATGTCCATTTTGTATAGATTTGTGGTTTTGTCAGCTAACACTATGACTGATTTGTGTTTTGTAGTGATTTTAGATCCTCGCTCATTTGCAGCATAAATTCATTGCTAGATTTCTCAAACTCAATCGATTTAATAAGCTGGTACATATCTTTTTCAAACAGCAAAATTGGCTCATTTTTCGGAGGAGTTAAATCAGATTTTAGGCCAAAATTTTCGCTAGCGTGACCCTCGTCTTCTTGATTCAGTTCAAAAAAATATGCCTTCCATCTCATTCTTCTTAGAAGACTTTCAACTTTTTCCACTAGCGTTTTGATGTATGAGGTTTTGCTTGGTAATGGGATGTTTTTCAGAGAATAATCAAAAGATATAGCATCCATTGTTAAAAAGTGATGTAGGTTGCTTGAAGAGTGCTCAACAAGAAATCAAGGAGCAGAATACTAGAGTAAGTGATTTTCACAGCACCTACAAACAGTGCTCGATGCCAAAGCAGAGCTATTATTTAGGTGAAACTATTCAACATGAGCTAAAATGTGCGACCATTGGTTTCATGTTTATTACAATCATCAGGCACATTAAATCTCTGCAAAAAAAGCAAATGCATCATACATCAACTGAATGGGTATTATAATTCTCTATTTAATGCAAATAACTTAACCACTTACCGTCGAAAAGTTGCAGTCCATCCTATTAAATTCTGCCTTGGTCCCTTACTGAAATCCGAATCTCTAGTACCAACTCACTCCGACTAGTTTATTCTCTGCAGTTTAATCAAGCAGGGAAACTGATTTCAGGGAAACTGATTTTTTATTCTCTGCAGTTTAATCAAGCAGGGAAATCAGTTTCCCTGCTTGATTAAACTGCAGAGAATAAACTAGTCGGAGTGAGTTGGTACTAGAGATTCGGATTTCAGTAAGGGACCAAGGCAGAATTTAATAGGATGGACTGCAACTTTTCGACGGTAAGTGGTTAAGTTATTTGCATTAAATAGAGAATTATAATACCCATTCAGTTGATGTATGATGCATTTGCTTTTTTTGCAGAGATTTAATGTGCCTGATGATTGTAATAAACATGAAACCAATGGTCGCACATTTTAGCTCATGTTGAATAGTTTCACCTAAATAATAGCTCTGCTTTGGCATCGAGCACTGTTTGTAGGTGCTGTGAAAATCACTTACTCTAGAGTTTCTGATTAGCGTATATATGCCGGCTGCTGCTTCAGTTGACGTCACAGCCGAAACGAATTCTCTCACGGATTTGGCTGACCGCAAACACGCTATTCTGAACAGAGCCGAAATTATATGCGCTATCAGATAAGCAACGACGGAAGCCAAAGTGTGAGAGACTAAAATCGGTGACGTGACAATAAACACAAAGCACACCAGAGTCGCCACATACCTCCGCCCCAGATTGACGAATGCGGGGACGTCAGCAACCCAGAAAGGTAGCGGACAGCCAACATATTCGACAATCGACAAAGAAATTGTGGCGACAGCAATTAGCATTTTTCTTAAATTCAATGTAGCAAAATTTCGAGAGATGACACAGCAGCAAAAAATTTAGGGGCACAGCACACTTGGTGTGCGGCCTTAGTGAGTTTGTATGCGATGTGTCTCAAGACGTACGGTAATTCTTCAATTTCGACATGTAGTATATTTAATGATAATAATAATAACAACAATAATATTGAATCGGACATAAAGCGAAGCAGCGGTATATATACAGCAAGTAAACAAATAAAAGCAAGAACAAAGACACGTTAATTAAATTCCTTATGTCTTGCAATATCCGTTCATTATGCAATACCACCCTTAGCTATTAGCAATATGTGCCAATGACCGGATACCGCAGACATAATTGCACAAGGACAAAATATATTAATTCACTCGGTCACCACAAGCCTATTGGCCTACTACCTTATACCTTGTTGTGTGATTCTACAATGTTAGCCGGCTACAGGACATAACTCTGTTCATTGCAACTTCCGATATTGTACTTCAAACATTACCATTTCTCAATTTATACCCATGCTACTTTTCTCTAGCCTTATACCTGCTCTGGTACTTCCATGCGACTTAACAACCAACAGCGTATGCCATTGTCAACTAAATACGTCACAGCCACGCGTTCCAATAATCTACAATGCAGCAATTTGATTGGCTTAGAGGCAAAATTGGAACGTGAAATGGAACCATAATTGGAACGACTGGAGTGTTCTGATTGGCTGAGCCACCTCTAAAATTAGACTGCATCACGCGCAAAGGATATGGGCCATTCTTCGAGGTTTAACCCGCGCAATAACAGCGTCTGCCACCCGCGCCAACTTGCGCCACCTGCGCCAAAAAGTTGTGCTGAAACAGGAAATTGACTACTGAAAAACAGCGACTTTGGGGGAGAAGGCCCAAAACTCCCCCCCGTGGCGCCATACGTGCCCCAGTTTGAAGTGTTTGGGGATGAAGACCAAAAAAGGTCTTAATTGTAAATGCAAGCAAGTGGCGTTGATCTTGTTGCTTCCTTTTGTCGCACAAATCTCGCTTGGGGCACAATAACTAGCTCCGTAGGTGCAAAATTTTCTCAAATTCGGGGGTGAATAGAAAGAAAAGTTTTCATCGCAAATGCACCCAAGTGTTGTTGGTCCGGTTGCTTTGTTTTGGGGCACAATTTTTGCTTAATTAGGTCACATATCTTGCTGGGGAAGCACAAGTAGGGATTTGGGGGGAAGGCCCAAAAATTCTCCCCGTGGCGCCATGCGTGCCCCACTTTCAATTTTTTTGCCATCACTTGAACCCCGTCCAGAAGCAAGGTTTTCTCTTCAAACCATGTTTAGTTTGTGTCAAATTTATTCTAAAAGAACTTTAAAAAATTTGAAATTAATAAGGTAAGGGGAAGAATTCCAGTTTTAAGGTTTGCCAAAGTTAGTTTCCGAAATCTGAGCATTTTTTGGACAATATTGAAGTAAAATGACGTTGTAAGACGTTGTTTGTGTTATGTAACCAACTTGACATAGGCATTGTGACGTAGCCAACTTGACATAGGCATTTTAAATTCTGTATCAAAAAATATAACTCCACACAAACCTTGAGCCGCATATGACGTCATATTTTGAAAACATGGCTACAATGTCACTATAATAGCGTCATCAACTCATAAACTATTTCTTCCAAAAGAGTCTGATTAAGGATTTGGTATTCGTATGACTATTGGTATAGAAGTCATATAGAAAGAGTTCCTCCCCCACTCGCTTAAACTTCGCGTAAAATCCGTTGGTTAAATATGTCGTGTAAAATAGAGATAATAAAACTGTTGCATATTATGTTTGCTCCATGTCCAAATATATTGTCGTATCCCCAGAAAAAACTTGGTGTCCGAGGCCCTAGTCACAAACCTTAGTTTCAGCATCTTTTTTTCAAAAATGGAATTTCCTCGGACAATTTTTGGCACTAACTTTCTTTTACTTGCTTTGATTGATTGATCATTATTGATTGTCTATACCGACGAAGAAACGACGTTAACGCTTTTATTTGAGACGAACGACGTTCATCTGCTTAGGAGTTTTCGTACTTGAAGATTTCCGATAGATATTTTACTTGTTTCCAAATAAATTTGGTGCTTGCTCAAACTCAGAAAGTAGAGATAATCATCGTAAAGCGTCTTATCCAAGGACGGTAAAACGCGAGCAGGATGCGGGTTAATCCAAAAAGGAAAGGACTGAATAGAATTTTAAAAACGCTAAGGTTTAGAATGAGGTACCACCTAACTGGTTCATGCTCCAACTCTCTTTTTATCAAAAAATGGTATTTTTGTTAACAATTTTTGAATTACCGCATGTTTGTCACGTACTTTTCCCACCACGATTGAAATTTACAGATGAAAGTTTTGTATGGAATTGACAGGAACTGTTGCATCAAAAAAATCTACCGTGAATTTCTAGTGTGATTGTCATAAAATGTATATCAATATAAGCTAACTTTCTTGATGATTATTTATTCGTTCCTTAATCGTGAATGAATGTCTTAGCTGTGAATACGCGATTTATAACTCTAAGTCGAAAGAACGTCTTCCATAGTCATGGCTACAATAAATTCTACGTGTACACCGTTCTGCTACTTCAGTTAGTACAATATCATACCATGCAGGATATTTTGCCGCCGTATAGGATGTATTGCGAAAGTAAGAAAAAAGCAACGTGAAAGATACGAATTTCACACAATGGTTTTACATCGCAAATACGGTTGAAGACTTGTACAGGAAACTTAAAAAAACATGCAAGTCGAAGAATGTGCTGACAAGTTTTTCTTAAAATGGTTACGAGTTTGGACAAACAATGAATATTAGGATTAAGCGCGTAAAAAGCCATACTGTTTCGCAATCAAATTTCGTCTTATACTACTCGTCAGTATAGCTAGAAGTAGGATTGAACGCATGAACAATTTGAACATAAAGGTGGAAAGGCGAAAAATGTAAATTAACCAGATCATTACGGAAATAATTAAACACTCTCACAATGAAAAATATTTACCACAATATTACGAAGCAGATAGCAGTACAAAATTAATACGAAAAATCGATTCCGAAACAGTACGTCTGAGGCTGGTAAGCATAATTGTGATAGAGCCTCTAAGACTATGTATTGTGTTTAGAGATATGAGCAAGCACTTAGTACACTGTTCTATACAATGCTTAAGTCTGTTTTCAACCAATTCAAGCTTTCGAAATCCTAGCTTTTATTAAGATACAAAAGGATAAATTTTCCGTTCGGAATCGATTTTCCCCCAATGACAGACTTGCAAAAAAAAAACAACAATTTGCCAAAGAAAAAATGGCACTTTCCCAACTTTCAATGAGTGTTGTGTAACAGCGTTGTTGTTAAAACAAAGCCGAGGGTCAATATATTAGATTAGAAGCATTTCTTACTGAAGTTTTAAAATGGAAATGTTTTGCTTTGCACGTCACAAAACGGCACCACGTACTGAAGTAAAGCGAAAATGTATAATATTGAACTTCAATATTTTGAAAACCAAAAAGGTAGAAAGATCAATTTTCGTCAGGATGCTTTATTTGCACGTATTTTCTAGTGCTTGGGTGAGCAGTAGAAAAGTTGACCTGAATGATCTTCTGAATCAAAATCAGAATTCAAACAGTTGTGAGGCAAGCATTAGGTCACAATTTACAATAAGTCAACACGGATCATAAACGAAATCCACAATGTGCAATCGTCTATACAAAGAACTAGAATAGAGTATTGCGTTTTTGTCCACTTAGAAACAAATGTGACACAATTTTAAAGGCATGGATGTCGATTAAAACATTGCCACAAGATTGTATCAAAAAATATCCTAATTCTATTACTTAATTCACGCTAAAAGAAAGAAAAAAAGGTTGAGTAAGGTGCCATCACTTGAACTGATTTTAAGCTCCTTCAACTTCACCTTACAAATTGACTCTGGAGTAGCAGAAGAAATTTTTAAAAACTGCGTGGTTTTGCCAAATAATTTTTTGACGCTTTCACGCAAGCGACTAATACTCGCTATTAAAGGTCACGTTTTAAAAAGAAATAACTGCCAAAACTAGCAAAAGATTGCGAGGAATTTGCTCCTACAATCTATAATATGTAGTATTGTACAATGTAAGGTAATAAAACAGACTCAAGTAGTGGCACATTAATCTACCAAGTCTCAAAGCTGCATTTTGTAAAACCATGTACTAAAAAACATTCCAAAATTAAAAGAAATTACAGTACAGGATGGGACCGAAAAACTAACCATATTTCAAAACCTTACTATGGCATTGCTGTTTCAGTCATACACATAGTTAGAGTGAATGTATTTCGTGATTTGTTGCCATTTGGCCGAGAGACGAAGATCAGAAAAACAAGTCATTAATTTGCTTAAAATTGTAAATTCAAAAATCCCTATTTGGCCTAAAAAAAAGAGGTCTTCCATTTACAAATTTTAAAATATGGTAGGGTTTTTGCCCCACCCTGTACGATTAAAAGATCAAGGCAAGCAGAAAATTTGACGTAACACCAAATGTGGCAGACGGCATAAGGAATAAGCGAAGTAGAAATATTCATAAATTGTAATTGCGAAATGTAATCCTAGCCCAAAATCAAACCCTAATCTTAACATTTAAAAAGGCAACGTATTAATTGGCAAATGTAATCCTATAGCCTAATCCATAAGTCAAAGCGTAATGTTAACCCTTAAAACCTCAGACAAAAAACGTAGTGACTATTTACCAAAGTTTAAAGGAAATAAAACTAGAATAAGGAATAATCGTACGCACATTTTTTGTTTATTTTTGTGAGGCCCAAGTTAGCATTAGGGTTTTGGTAAGATTTGTGTCATCATTAACAAAAAAGTAGATAAATGCCGATGAAAGAGAATGTTAGATTGGAAAATGCGGAAATAAATAATCTTCATTCAAGTTCTATTCCCTTGGCGAAATAGTCACCCCGAATTCTGTCTGCCCCATTCGGCGGCGGCCAAGATGACCGCCGACAACAATCCCGCTTGAAAGGTTGTCGTTGTTTTTTGCTCTGAAAAAAAGAAAATAGTTTTAGTTTGTTGAGACTGGCTGTTGCTTAAATCAAAAAATCATCAGATTGGTTGGAATTTGGGCAAGCGTTGTCCATTGTCCAGCATTCTTTTTTAAATGCGACATTAAACGGAGGTTGAAAGTACGCAAGTACTCTTGGAATTTCGTTGTTAAAAAAGAAAAAGTTTTATGAAATCGAAGGTAGTTTTGGTGATGAAACACTTTGGAACAGGTAAAACGTATAAAAGAAGAACTATGTTCAATATTTAGAGGTTTCTCTATTGTCTGCTTTAGTACATCATAAGTAGGCACAATAATAAGGTAACATAATTTAATGCACGATTCTATAAACAACCAAATTTCACCTTTTTCAATTTTCTGCTGTTTTTGTAGTTTCTCTTCTTTCATTCTCACCTTCCTTTCCAACGAAGACCTCTCTTTCCTCCGCCTTTCTCTCTTCTCTCCTCTCTCCTTCTTCTCTCCTCTCTCCTTGTCTCTTCTCTCCTTCTTGTCTCTTCTCTCTACAGCAAATTAGCAAGCAAAATGAATTTTGCAGAAAAAGAAACTTGACGGACATTGAACTACATATGCTTTACGAACATACCGAGGATATGTTTTTAATCTTTGGCTTGACGATTAGACTTATCTCAGTTTTTCGTTGTGATGTAATACTGAATTAAGAAAGAGTTGAAGATATTGTCTAACAAAATGCTAAAGCAAGACTGTAAATATAGCAGTATCGCCTGCAAAATAAAAGTAAGATTTGAATAAATAAAGCTGTTTGTACTGGTAAAGTTTTATCTCACCCTTTTTTTTCTGTCCCGCTCTCTTCTCTCCCTTCGCTTCTCCCGCTCTTTTCTTTCCTTGCTATCATTACGAGGCATTATGGTAAAATATCCCTACAGATCTAAATAAAAAGTGAAATAAAGTGTGATGTAAATTTGACTGTTGAAACAATTATTTATCATTTAACTCAAAACGAAGATGCGAATTTATGATAGTCTCCAGGCCAATTGAGTGATGTTGGTTACCCATGGGTCGCAGCTTACGACTCACTGGGAGTCTTGAAATGCAATACAAGCAAAAACACTATGGCAAAGTATAAAATGGTTTATGTGAGCGCGAAAGCGCAAAGTTGTACATCGGCCAACTTCCAACCCCGCCAGCGTACAGAGGCGTGGCCATGGGGTCGTTAGGTTTTTGATAAAGCAGACCTTCGCCAGTAGCCCTATACACCTGCTATATGGGCACTCACATGAACCCTCCAGTTCGTAGTCTTGTGCAGCAGCTACACGCTAATTCTTTGTCCGTTTTCGTGCAACTTGCTCCGATCGCCATCGCTTGTAGGAAACACTCGAAGTTGTCTGGGACCACCATTTTCCGTTATACTGCTTGTGCCGTTCCGGATCTTGCACCTGATTGCACTGATGACACATTGTAGGACCATCGCGTTTTTGGTATCGCTTGCACGGTACATCGCCCTGTCGAGCTTCTGCCTCCTTCTTGCGTCGGTAGCAGAGTGTTGAACGTGGAACACGAGTAGCTGAAGTAGTTGCGGACGACGTTGTTGGTTGCGACATGGCGCTCGACTGGGCGATGTTTTGAGGCACGACCACCAATTGCTGAGCGATGTTTTGAGGCACGACCACCGATTGCTGAGCGATGTTTTGAGGCACGACCACCGATTGTTGAGCAGTGTTAGGTAGAATCAGTTGGACGGGCTGCTTAGGCACAAGAATACGAACTGGAGCCGCCCCACGCAGTTTTTCCGCGGACCCGGTCGGATCTGCAGGCAGCTTAAATTCAAATGACGGCGCACCGGGTGCGGTTGGAACGGTCACTTGAGGACGCGGAGGAGGTGCTGTTCCAGGAGTCGTCATTGATGGAAGAGGCAGAGAATTCTGTTTTAAAACAGCAGTTTCTCTCGCCTTTTCATACTTCTGATACCATTGAGTCAGTGTAGCGGTGTTAACCTCGTAAAGCTGTAAACCTGTAGCTGTTGACACAAGAAAATTGCTGTAAACGCAGTTGCGAATTTGAGAGTAGTCGCTGAGAAAGAGATTCCACCGATTACACTTGGAGCCTCCAATGGTTTTAGCGACTGGATGAAGATGACATAATTGTTTAAAAAGTTCCTCCACGTACCGATTACGGTATGGCCATTGGGCTGGATTTCCAGTGCCACATAATGTTCTAAATGAAGTGTCAAGAAAAGTTAAGCTCTGAGTACTTACGAAATTAATTTAGAAAAGTTAATTTTGTAAGAAACCAAGTTTATTGTACAACAAATCTGTAATTACCTTTGAACGCTTTCTTTCGAATACTGCCCGCCCTTGCTCCGTTTGAACCGGCCACCGTGTGGCTGCTGGTGCGTTTGCATGACAAACCGCGTCGGTTGCCTGTAGAAGGAAACTTAATTGTGAATTAGAATTGAGATTTTGTGGTTTGGATTACGTAAGATTTTACTGCAGACATTTGAAAACCGATAACAACAAAATGAAGAACTACCTCGCTTACTTGTCGTACTGATGCAGTCGTGACCACAAGCGGATAAGCTCGCGTGCCTGTTGGTTGGTTAGACAATTCGACGCTCGTAAGGAGATTAAAAAGTCGACCAAATCGCGGACCGCATCGAAACCGCTGATGTTGCTCTCGTCCACTGCGTCCTGCGCATACAAGCGTCATACTGTAACTGCTGTATCCAAGTATAAGTAGTGCAGTAAGGTGAATGGAAAAAGCTGTAGTAACGTTGCAACAAAAATAACTGTTGTGATTGTACAGTGAACGAGTAACGGGAAGGCATAACCAGCAAGTTATAATCCAGACTGGTGTAAAAAGAAATATCTCACGTCCGATGGTGCCACTGGATCTTCAGTGAGTTCCGTTTGAACGGAAGTCAAAGTGGGGTCGTGATCGCAATCTCCAATGCTTTCGTCCGTTTCGAGAGCCTCCGAAGCAACGTCCTCCTCCTCCAAACCAACGTCATCAACGTTCTCCATATCTTCACACAGCTCGGCAGGCGGCGGGAAAATCTTTCCTGTTTGCGAATACAAGTACTCGACGCCGATTAGCTCACCTAAAAATTGCAATACGACATGAAGGTTTACGTTCTACAAGAATGTATATACATATAATGCTGACTGTAGGGGCAATTAACAGTGAAAGTAGTGAAAAAATGCCTTTTTCCTGAAAACCAAGCTCATTATAATTTGTTAGTTTCTACCAAGTAATAACGTATAATAACGTATGGAGAAAACAAAAAAACAACTTGTTTATGATTTGACCTGTGTACTTATTGATGTTCGTTGGATTGGGATACAGTTCTTTTCCAAGTACTCGGTGACTGAGGGAGTTAAAGGCGTGCCGGAGCAAATGGTCACCAGTACGAGGAGCGGCGGGACTCCCCCAATGGGCACGATCCTCATTCCAAGCAGCAATTCCCTCAACGAGATATGACTGAAAATTGCTGTCACGTGCTCGAGTACCTATAAGAAATGCTTTTAAGACATGTAAAGATCATTTCCTTTTAATTTTGTGTCTACGACGTCCATTGTGTAATGATCATTTGAAATTATTCTCAATGCATGATAGACATTTTAAAACAGCCACAATAACACACCTGGGATGAATCGATTGAGGTGGAGATGAAAAGATTCCAAAGATGTTGTTCCTCGCGCACAACGGTACATCGGAAGCTCGACACCACCTTTGTTAGAAGTACCGACTTGCGTATATAGCTGGACGCCCTCCGGATCCTGGAGACACAAAACGTGCTTTTTTTGGGAGTTCCAAATAACCCACGTTCGTTCCACATCCAACAAAGGCTTTCCAGCCATCTCGATGCCTCCAGGTCCGGTAAAAAATTCCAAAGTCTCTTCGAGTAACTGCGTAGTTTCCGCCGTCCCGCGCGTTTTCCGTCTGCAGTGGATCTGGAGCTCCCGTTTCGTCAAACAACGAAGCACCTGTTGATCTGTTGGGTTATCGATCTTGCCGCTACTCACCAACTCCGATCTCTTAGCTTGTTTGAGTAGTTCCAAGTCTCGCTCATCCCAAGCAAATATGCATCGAGGTAAACGGTCCATGAATGTCGGGTAAAGCAAGTGGGCCTCCGTAGTGCAGCACGAAGCCAACCTGCGCATGAAGTGCCAGATGTCGAGGCAAACTTGCGTTTGCGACCACTCAGGAAAGAGCTTCACACCAATGTTCCCTCCTCCACAACAATCACAGTCAGTGTACAACAAGATTGGAGGGGTAACCCCACCATCTTTATACCGTTTAATCAAGCCTTCGGCCATTGGTCGGAGAGCTTACCCTTCTCCTGTCGTAAGTACACACATGAGGACTTGTCCAATTTCGTTTCCGATATTGGTTGCCCACTGTCAAGTCTCATCTGCGTGACCTGCAAGCTTGGTGGTGACCTGAAAATAAAAAAACCGGACTGAAACATTTAAGTGCGGTTGTTTAGGCGCGAGGCTTTTATGTGCTTATGCATTATTTTGCTTGATTGAATAAAAGTTATCACTTAAAAAAGAGAAAATTTAAAATGAACTCAAATACCAGTATATATTGTACTATTGTTTACAAACACGTTTTAAATTTGAAATAAGGGAAATATTGCCCTCAATTGTTTTTAGTTTTACAGTCCACCAGAGCGCCAAAGCAAATGCCTCGTACCTCTCAACACTTACATGTCCCACACCATTACAAACATGGAATTGGTTTTGTATCAACTGCGCGTATGTACAACAAAGTGTAGCTCATACTTAACAGCTGATCGAAACAAACTATGTCTACTACAGCAATGCTCAATTTTTTCACTGTTACGTGGGGTTAAATTAGACAATACTCAGACTCACGTTTAAAGCAGTGGGCACAATTGAGCAATGTCAATGTCAACGAAAAGCAGTGCAAAATTATTACTCATACTGGTACCTTTTTTGTTGAATCAATCTTCAAAATCTTGCCGTAAACAGAAGTGATTGCACTTTGAAGTTGAGACAAACGATGTAAAACGTCTTTCAAATGAACTGACAAAAGCCATTTGATGCTGGGGAGATTCCGATTTGATGGAGGTTCTTCGATTGCCGGGGCTCTCACCAGCTGGGAATTAGCCTTATAATGCTCCACATGAGTTAAATACAACATGGACTGCCGTATCCAATGCTCGCAGTGGTACTCCGCAAGGCGCCGCTGTAGTTGACTTGCACTGTTTCCAAGCCTGCGAAGTCTCATCAACTTAACCACGCGGTTGTCGCATGCATACTTGTACGTTAGAACAAGATGAAAAAACTGTTGATGGGATAGATCCAACTGACAAACAACTTTCTCATTCCAGCTGATAACCTTCTTCTTGCAGTTTGAACATTCCAAATACTCTCCAGCTAAACTGTAGTATCCTTCCAAATCAAGAACCGAACGTATTCTGGGATAAATACCAGCTGATGTTAGCTCGTTGTTGCAAGCCTCGTTGGGACACATTAATTTTGCTCGTAAAAGTTTTTGTGGCATCCACAACAACAGGGGACGAGCAAAATAGCGGTTAATCTTAGGCAACTGCTGGGGAATCAAAGTAGGAGCTGGAGGAGTCCACCAAAATTGAGAAGCTGCTTCGTAATTAAAGCGAACTTTGTCATCTTTTTGGATAAAAAATTTTGCTGCCACCCAAGAGTGATCATATCCAGGTAAGGTATCCATCCAACCTTTAGGCAAAATATTGGCTCTTGTACTTTTGAGCTCGATTTCTTCTGCAGCTGCATACAGCAAATTATCGTCAAGGGTATCCACTTCAGCTGCAGATGTTGCTGAATGTGACGCCACAGATGGCATTGGCAAAGGAGGTGTAGAGGAAGATGAAGAGCTTGCAAAATCAAGAGGGAAATTTGAAGGTGGCTGGGTGAATGGATGGACAAAGCCAGGTTTCTCAACAATCGAAGGGCCAGTAACATTAGAGGAAGTTGGTTGAGCATTTGATGCTTGGGCTTTTTGGCTTTGCAATTTTGCTGCTTTTTCCTTTGCTTTAATTTCCATTGCTGCTCTACCTTCTTCAAAAAGTTGCAAATATTCCACTAAGGAAAACTTATTCGAACTTAAATTGGATGGATTGGGAACCTCCTTCTTTGAACTCACAGCGATGAAAGCAGCATAGCCCAATGCATTTTCAGCTAACCACTTGAAAGTTTGGCCACAAAACATCCCAAATTGAAGTCGATATTGATCCAGCAGTACTCGTTTGTCTTCCGGGTTTCCCTTTAAAGCTTTCACAGCTACGATGGCTTTGCGTTTCACCACCTCAGGTTGAAGAGATCGAAACACAGGCTTGTTTGATCTTTTTAAGTTAGCATCAGCCAAGGCTTTGGCATGTTGACTGTAGTCTAAACGAAGTGAACCACCAGACGTTTTCTGGAAAGCAGGAATCATCTTCATAAAAAACAAAGTTTAATGGTAGTGTTAAAATACTAATTGTATACAGTTTACCTCATACGAATTAAGTTGTTCAGTTTAGCAAGTTAGTTTAAAATGATACAATGATTATCACAGAAACCAATAAAAAACTAGCATTAATGCAATTTTAACTGAAGTTAAACATCAAACGATAGTATACTGATAAATGGTTTTATGAACATAACAAACAAATGTTGGTTGGGATAGTCTCAAGGGTTACATGACAACTGACTGTGACAAAGTGACCGCATTGAACTGACCACAAACCAACTGACCCCAATTGGCTGAGAAGCACACTCTTAAGAAATTATTTACTGCCCCAAAAGCCACCTTTTCTGAATCCTCGTGTTGTGTCGAAATCATTGGTAACCACTGGTTTGCGGGCACTTTGTAGCAGTCAATTGACTTAGCTTGACCTCAAGTACCCGAATTGTCGATGTCTGTTCAATGTTATGCTTGATTTTTCCCACCATAAAAAGACTACTGACGATGCATCACCACTTTAAAAATATTCCTTAAAATCGCTATTCAGTAGTCAATCATTAATTAAATTTCCAATAGCCTGTTTTAAGCACACTTAATAAGTTACTCTGCATTGTGCTGGTGCAGCATTAGGGAGAACTTCAATTCCTGAATGTCTACATCAGCTTTGTATTACTTTAAAATTTACCTTTCTTAATTATTTTTTCTTTCTTAATCACCTTTTTTTCTTTCAAAAATCTTCTTCAAATAACAAGAAAATTTTCAACACTCTCAACAATTGCAAGAATTTTCAAGAAAATTTTCAACACTCTCAACAATTACACTCTCAACTTTTTCACTTACAATTGCAAGTTTCACTTACAATTTTTTTTCACTTACAATTCTTTTTTTTAATAATTTTCAAAATTCTTTACCAAGCACTTGAAATCAACACTTTCTTCCACAATACAAGTACTGTAGAATTAAGCTAGAACATAAAGGTAGAAATAAAACAAAGGTAGTGTCTAGATCACTAGCACCGGTTTCGGACATGAAATCGCTGCTGCACCGGAAGCTTGTTATATTGCTTTTTCTCATTGATTGGACTTAAATGCGGCACTTTGACGCATCAAATGCAATACCCCAGTACTGTAGTGATAAACACGCTCGACTGGCAAGTGTAGGGTTTGGTGTTCCATTTCCCCTGAATACGCTTGGCAAGAATTGGAATTAAGTATGATTGCAATGCGTTATGTTTTTTTCTCTTTAAAACCTTGCATCAGAGTTAGAGTTTGGGCAGCGATGCCAGCTTGAGAGATACCCTAGTAAATCGAAGAGCAAAAGAAACGGCCGGTGCAGCAGTGATTTAAAGTTGGAAACCGGTGCCAGTGCTCTAGAGACTGCCTAAAAGAAAATCTGGTTTGTAATGCATTGCAAAATCGAAATGCATGCTTGCCTGATTCTGGATTGGTGCAACATGCACATACTGTAAGTAAAACAAGATATGAGCGCAATAAATCTGCCAAAAAAAGAACACAGAGTTCATATGTAACTACTGAACTAGGAATAGTATTTTGGCTAACCTCAAAACCTAGCGTACTAAAAAGCAAGAAGTAACTACACATACTTTAACAGTTGCTTAAGGTTTGGAAGTGAATATTTTACTGAAAGATTTTTAAGTTAAAAAATACTGATACAAAATTGAGGAAACTCATCAACACATTTTGCATTCACTTTGTTTGAGAGTTGTTAAGGTTAAAGTTTGGGTTTGGCTGAAGAAATTTGGAGTTAGTTTTAGAGTAAAAATTTATGGTGGGGTAGGCTAATTAGGTTTGGGTCAGGATTAATAAAAAAAGTGCATAAAAGTTTTTGGTAAAACAGCTTCTTTCTTGAGGTTAAATGTAGTAAATAGGCTACAGTGCAAAACTGAAACATGGGGCATTACGGTATTGCTACAGAGGCTAGTCTATTAAATGAGTACCCATACTGGTATTACTCTAACAGAAGTTAGCTTTCAACATACTGTAAGTTGATTAAGGTTTTGGAGTTAACATTTTACTAAAAAAATTTTTAAGTTAAAAGATAGGCTACAGATACAAAAATGAGGAATATTTATCCTCACATTTTGCATTCACTGTGTCTGAGAGTTGTTGAGGTTTAAGAAATGGTTGGAACTACGATAGCAATTTAGCAGTAGCCTAATAGCTACAGTAGGACTTAAAATGTCTTCTTCAAGTCCATTGTCTATGGTATTGCATTAACTACTTATAGGCTACTATGAACCTTAGCTGGCTGATATCCCTAACATCCATACGCCCACTGTTCTGCAGCCCATCTCAACCTTACCTGGCTGATATCCCTAACACCCATACGCCCACTGTACTGCAGCCCAAAAATTTATTCAGCGTAGCCTACTCAGAAATTCTGTAACGATAAGTGGCTTCTGGTATTTCCAGACTGAAACATTTACTTAGCTACCTGCCATAATTTACTAAGCCAGTCCAGTTACAAGATGTAACCAGTTACAAGATGCAACAGGTATAAAAGACAAAAAAAAAAACAGGTAATGGCCTAGCCTAGGTAGCCAAACTAAACCACAACCAAGCAGCAGTTTTTATTTTGTAGACTTAAATCAGGATTGTTGCCATTACTAAGACCCAGTTCTTCTCAATTTTAAGTTAATAGGCCTATCTTTTTACCACTAACGTTGTTAACTTGGCCTAACACACACTTACCCTGAACCTTGCAAAACCTCTTCGACGACTTCTAAACATTTCGAACATTGTCAAACATTTGGAACAAATCGCGGCCTGTGATTGGTCAAGCTCTTCCAAATTTAGAACATTTGGAACAATTAAAAAAATTTGATTGGCCGCCATACCGCAAAGATTACAAGATGGCAGGCGCAAAGGATGCACGCCATTCTTCGTGGTTTACCCCACGCAATGAGAAAGTCACCAACTTGCGACCATCTTGCGGCAAAACGTTGACGTGAAACAACGTTGACAAGAACCTTGCTCCTCACGAACAGTGGAGTCGCATCCTCATCCAGTAGCATGTCATTGCAACCTTGCTCCTCACGAACAGTGGAGTCGCATCCTCATCCAGTAGCATGTCATTGCAACCTTGCTCCACATGAACAGTGGAGTCGCATCCTCATCCAGGAGCATTTCATTGCAACCTTGCTCCACACGAACGGTGGAGTCGCATCCTCATCCAGTAGCATCTTTAGAGTCAGAGTTTTTTGTGCAAAAACTGGTGAGGTAGAAGTAAATTGTTGGTATTGAAAAATGGCTCAATAGATGGTTACGCGTACTGACTGTGTTGTTGCCGGGGCCCCTGGCACTTGTGAAAAGGTTAGATAAGGGCCAGAGGAATCAAGTTTTAGGAAAAAAACGCTTAATTTTATTTAAGTTTATATTTAAATTGGTCGGCAAAAATGGAATTGGGGGAAAGCACGGTCGCTTGGCCACTTGGTTGTAGATGTACTCCTAAAAGTGGTTATTTTCATCACAGTTTCAGATTATTTAGTGCTAAAAATATTGCAAATGTACCGTGCTTTTCCCCAAGTTAGATTTTAACCGTGTTTTGGACTTGGCCTGTAAGTGAAGGGAAGACTGCACAGTGAACACTCTAATGTTCTATTAGAAATTGTGTTGTTTGAAATGGGTATGAAAAGGTACGAAATGCGATCCAAAATGTGTTTAATAATAACTATTGTTTCAAGAAAATCGATCAGTGGCCGGGATCTCTGCCTCGGAATCCTCAACCAAAAATCCTGGCGTCGCGTATGGTTTTGTATTGTGTGGATGAGGAGGTGCTGGTTCAGTTCCCGGTCGTTGAAATAAAGTCCTGAAAAACGTAGCTGTGTCAACGTATCGCCTTTGCTAAAAATGGTGTTTGATTTCTTGGTGCTGATGAATAGAGATAATATATTTACAATAAAGTAGATCGGTTTAAGTAAGTTTTGCGATTATTTTGTATGCATGTACGTGAAACGATAGTAGCGTATTGGAGTCGTTAGGAAGTGTAAGGAATATATTTCATCGCCCCATGTGATAACAAAAACAAGTAACCATGCGAGGGAGAAGTTTGTTTTAATTAAGGACGAAAGTTAGCGGACGTAGTGTCCTGTTGCATTCCAGCATAGCAACGCGATCCACAAGTGTACCTGAGGAGTTTATTGAAGAACGAAAAGGCAAGCGCAAAGGGAGAATAAAAAGGCACAGTTGCAACGATAGGGTAGTGAAAAGATACAAATGCAAAATTGGAAACAGCAGTTTGAAAAAATGCACGAGCAGCTGAAGAAAAACATCATACGATTGACAACTATGTAGAAAATACTGCAATGCAAGAAAAATTGTGCTTTTTTTACCCTGATCGCATGGTCAGGGGTTGAACCCGCACCGTGGTCACGTTGTTGCGTTCTTCGATAAGGCGTTAGATGATGATTATCTCAGCCTGGTGGCTTTAAAACAAGCAGCAAATTTACGTGGGAAAATTTGAAAATGGTCAACTCACAAGCGATTTACAATCACAATCAAACAAACGAGCAACAGAAATGGCAAGAAGATTGCTCGCAGTGCGACGCTTGCGACAGAAAAGCAGGTATCACAACTCTAAAATGTTGTAGAAAAAAAAACGTTGAAGCAATGTGTGGCAAACACTCAGTTAAAACAAAAAAGATAAGCAAAAGAACGCAAGACATTTGATTTACAAACAATTTGATGAGCTTTGATTAAAGCAAATTTTGAAAATTGCAATTCACAAATACACGTAAGTTAGAAAGCAACTAAGCGATGCAGGACAAAAACGTAGCAAAGCAAATAGGGCAGACGGTGCAAGCAATAAACGGAAAAAATTAACAGAATTTTAGCAAAGTTTTGCGGCAAAACAGAGAATAAAACTAAAATGAGGAATAATCATCCGCGCATTTTTCCGTTTAGTTTTTAGGGTTTAAATAAGATTAAGGTTTGGGTACGCTTTGCGTCAGATTAACGAAAATAGATGAGAAATTCGGATGGAAGAGGCTCTTACAATTAAAAAAGCGCAGATGAACATTCTTCATTTTAGTTGTATTCATGGCGATGTCACTTTGAATTCCGCCTGCCCCAGCTGGCAGCGGCCAAGATAACCGCCGACAGCAACCCAGAATCGACCACGGTGTTATGATGCTCCTCTTTTTTTTCTGAAAAAAAAAAAAAAAAGAAAATAGTTTTCGTATGTTGAGATTCGCTATTGCTTGAATCAAAAAATCAGCACATTGAATTTGAGTTTATGCAACCATTGTCCAAATATCCAGCATTCTTTTTAAATGCGACATTAATCGGAGGTTGGGATCACGTAATTATTCTTAAAAATTTCCTTGTTAAATAAAAGTTTCATGAAATTGAAGTAAAATAGTTTTGATGGTAAAAACTTGGTGCAGCTAAAGCGCAGTCAAAGCCCTAAAAATAAGAATTACGTTGAATGTTTTGAACTATGTCTATTTAATGCCATCATCAGTAAGCACAATAGTAAACAAACTAAAAGACACTTTAATACGATACTGAACACGAGCAGATTTCACCTTCTTGAACTTTGTCATCTTTTTTTTTGTTCTCTTGGTCTCGCCACCTTCCCATCCTCCTCTCAAACAACGATCTGTCCCTTCTTCTTCTTCTTTCTCTCTCTCTTCTTTCTCTGTCTCTTCTTTCTTTTCTGTCTCCTCCTCGATGTCGATCTTCTGTCCCGCGATTTCCTCCTATTTTCTCTCTGTAATAAATTTGCAAAATAAATTTTGTAAAGAAATAAGTTGACAGACATTGAACTACATTTCCTTTATCACCACATCGGCGATGTATTTTGAATCTTTGGCTCAACGATTAGCGCTGTTTCAAAAGATCAATGGTTTTCTACGTGGTCCAAGATTAGACTGAGAAAGAGTTTTAAGATTCGATACGATGCAACAGAGACGCTAGTGGCACTAAGAATTTATCAGGCTGTGGTAAACACAACATAAGTGTTATGGTTGTATCGTCTGCAAAAGAGAAGAAAGGTTTAGCACCATTACAAGTAAGTTAACAATATTAGCAGTTGGTACTGTACCATTTCTTTCTCTCTGCTTTGTTTCCTCTCCCTCTCATTCTGCCGCTCCTTTTCCCACTGCCGTCTCTTGTTTTTTTCGTCCTAAAGTTTATAAAGCGAACTCAGCAATAGCACACTAAACACTAGGGTTGGATTGAATTCGGAACCGTATCACAATTGAGAGAATATAATTGAAATGAAAAAGGAATGGATCCAACCCTGATAAACGCTGAGCGCAAACAGTGATGGTCATTGACAAAGATATATTTTATTTCGTTTCCTGAAGTTTATCGCCTTTAGTTGTTGGTGTAATGATTTTTCTGCAATCGAAAGGATAAATGCAACCAAGAGCGTCGTTCATAGTAAGCACAGTAACCAGATTAGGTAAGCAATAACAAAGCAAAAGTCCATCTTACCATGTTTGTTTGAGCACGTCTTTCCACTACCCTTTCCATTGTTAAGTAAAGCAAATAAGCCTACTTACAATACAGCGCTAAACAAACGTGAATGAAAGTATGAGGTGAAATTCACAGTGAAAATTTATTTTAACCCATAGCCAAGCTACAAAGTAACGCTAGTCCGCTGCCTCAAGGCCAAGTGCCTGATGTTTGTTACCCATCAGTCACCCCTTACGACTCCTGGCGGATGGCTTGAAATTTAATACAGGGTGTCCCAAAATAAATGAAACCTATCAATTCGATTACCATTTATTACTAAAACAAAATACGTTAAAAATGTTAACATTTTCTGTGAGCTCATATAATAACATTTGAGTACTGAAAGTTTGGGGTCTTAAGCTAAATTTTAAGGTTTATTTAAATACATGCTCCAAATGACCACCATTCCGTCTCAGACATTCTTGAAGCCGCCGAGCAAAGTTATCAATCACTCTCGCACATTCTTCTCTTTTTGTTGCACAAATGTTCTGCGTAATGGCCAATTTCAATTCAGCAATAGTTTTGGGGTTATTCTGATAAACTCTGTCTTTTAACAAGCCCCACAGGTAGAAGTCTGGGGGACTCAAGTCAGGCGAATGTGGAGACCATTCCTGTATCACGCCGCCTGCTAATCAAACAATCAGAGAATCGTTCGTCAAGCCACTCTAATGTGATATTGGCTGTATGTGGAGTAGCTCCATCCTGTTGAAACCACTGTACATTTCGATTTATACCCTGCTGTATTTCAAGGTCCATCCAGAACTTGTTAAGCACCACAATGTAGCGCTCTTTGGTGACAGTAAGTGCTTTTTCATTTTCGTCTTCAAACCAATATGGTCGGATAATGCCGTGTTTTGATATGGCCACCCATGCTGTGCATTTTGGAGAGTATAGTGGTCTCTGAAGCACCTCTTCTGGTGCTCGTGTGCCCCAGAACACATTATTCTTGCTGTTGACGTGCCCAGAAAGCATGAAGTGAGCCTCATCGCTGAACTATACATGGTTAAGGAAATCTGGGTCACCTTCAATTGTGTTTTGAAACCAGTGGCACATCTCAACACGTTTCTGCATGTCAGTTGCTGTAAGTTTGTGCTTAATCTGTATACTGTAAGGATACAGATTTAGGTCTTGAGTAAGGATTCTATGCAGCGAGGACCGCGAAATGCCGAGCTCACTACTGCGTCTTCGAATGGACTTTTTCGGGCTCCGGCCAACAGAAACTCTGGACGCTTCCACATTATCTGCAGATCTTGCACTCAATTTCCTTCCACTAGATGGATTCTCTAATTTCTTGCTACGTTTATTTACAGTTCCATAGATTTGAAAGTTACAATACCACAGGAATATTTGGGATATTCCAGGATAAGTGTTGAAATTAAACTTCCTGCGGAAGCGTGTTTGAACAGTCTTATAGGATTTAGTCTCTATATAAGTCGTGACGCAAAAAATTTTTTCTTCTAATTTCCAAGCCATGGGGTTTTAAAACAATAATTGTTATTTATAACTGTTATCAAATCTGAAAAATATAAACTATAGGGTTAAAATCAACATATTTATTAGCAATTTTGTGGGTTTCATTTATTTTGGGACACCCTGTATTTGATCAAAGTTAGGCATATTGCAGTTGGTTGATATTCTATTAGCAGATTTAATGATATAATATTTGCAATTTACAAGCAAATACAACAATAGAATGGTAATAGTTATTCGCTTACATTGTCCCATTCACTTGATTACAAAATAATAATTGCAATGAAATATTGTCTTAACTATTGAGTTTCATCATGTTGAGGATAAATAAAAACATAAATAAACAGATCTGTCTGGATTGTGGGTAAAATATGATGCCGATTACTGTGTACTTACGAGAATTGCTTCTCTGCATTGCCAACTGATGTAAAGCACGTTGATGTAGAGCACTTTGGCGATGAACCTGGAAGGAACTGGTTCGAAACCCGTTAGCAGGTGCCTTATTGCCTTTTGCCCACGCACTATTTTTGATCGCTTTGTCAGTGCAGTTGCGACATACTCTGAAAAGATGAAATGATATTTTGCTGAATGTTCTTATCTGGAGTTTTCATTTGTAAGCGGTGACAACTACTTAATGTGTTTCAGAAAAAAATCAGGTGTTAAAAAAGTTTTATTTTACTTTATTTCAATGGTCAATTCCTAAACCCTCCCAAATTGCTAACTGTGTCTAAACCTCTAAGCCATCGTGTATATTTTTATTTAATGATTTCACCGTTTTTGTTGTGCAATCTGCTGTAGGCTATAACCCGTGAATACTCATAAACAAATAAAACTGAAAACTGGATGGCTTTCTCTTTCTCGTGACATTTCATCTCACCTCCTCTTTTGGTATTCAATTGGCCTATTTGGTACTGTGAATAGTTTGTATGTCTTGATTTGAATTCGACTGAGATTGACAACGGTAACAGGGAAATAACCGAAAGGTGTCGTTTGAATAAATTATGTTCTGCAGTACTTTTGGCTTTAATTAAATTGTTCGAGTAGTTCATTTATTGTATACAGTTGATTTTAAATATTTGTGTATTGCCGGTAACGCAATAATTTTAATAACAAATAATTTAGAAGCATAGCGGTTCGAATTTCTCCTTAATCTAAGAAAAAAAAAGCCACGTAGCAATAAGATCAAAAAACCAAACGCATTAATGAACATCGAAGGCGTGAAAATTTTGCATTCATTTGCTAAGTAATGAAACTAATTTTGACTCATCTAAAATATTGGACAGATGTAATCAAGTTACCAAATTACGTATCAAAGAAACCCTACATTTTTCCAAAATTGAATCGCAGCTGAATGCCGATCACCAACCTTTGCCCCTGTATCCTTTTAATGCTTAAATGTTTTAAAGTGACGTCAGTATTTACTGCTGTTTTCATGTGTGTTTTTATTGTACATAACCTAAGTGATTACCCATCGTTCTTTGATTCGGCAGTGTGACAAATCTTAAGCTAACCCGTAGCCACTAGCCAACACCTGATCACAACGGGTGGCTAACTAGCAATATTGGTATTCGGCGAAGCTGCTTTTACTGTTCGCTCAGTTATATGTTTCTCCTTTCTCTTTTTTTTGTCTCTTTTATTTGTTTCTTTTTTGTAAGTTTCTCGAGAAAAACAAATTACAGGCAATGAAATGTTCTACCCCTCCCTCCCGTAGAGCAGTTAATCCATGAAATTTCCTGTCTAAATGGCAACTTTTCAAGTCTGTGAGAAAAGCGCATCGTTAGCAGTCTCTTACAGATCTTCAAGTTATTCACTTCTACTCCTTTTTGAAAAGTTCATAGAAAAAACAATTTGAACGAAGTAAAATTCTTTTTGTTTGCAACAATCCCATAGAGCAGTAAAACGCTCAAATTTCCTGTTTAAATTGTTTCTTTACGACCATGTGAAAAAATGCGCCGACAAGAGGGGATATTATTTAATTATTTTGAGTGTCTCGGTTAAACTTTGGCAGATCCTGTAAGCTATAACTATGCTTTTCGGTGAAAGCGATGTCAACTATCCTGCTGTGTGCGCAGTTGGACGTAGGTATTTGAACACTTTAAGCTTTGAAATGTAATGAAACTTTTCATTGGGTTGTTAAAAGTTGTTTTGGTCATAAACAATAAATTAATGCTACGATTGGATAAAATTTCGCAAAGATGATTCTCTACGTTTCTTGTGTGACAAGCAAAAAGATTCGAGTGTGAATCATAATTTACACAAACTGTTAAACTTCGGCGAATCCATTCATTTCAAGAAAAACGGTCTCTGAAAGCACACTGAAGTTTAGCCTTATTTAGTACCTGGCCAAATTGCTATAGTCGAGTCGAATTCTTGTACAAATTTTTGTACAAAAACAACCAATACACTGAGTGATAAAATTTGTTGATTTAACTTTTATGCAAAAATATTGTTTAAACCAGCGTCTTATTGTGGTCGACTCATTGCTGTAGTTTATAGTTTTTGGTGCATCACTATTGCATTTTGCTTATGTTTAGACTTCGCTTTGTCAAAATTTAGGAAAAAATAAAGTAGCTCGTTTTTGCGTGAAAATGATTGTTCAAAGTGAACTGACCAGCAACACTATGGCCAGCTAAACGCGGGTAGTGCATTTACTGTAATGTTATACTTGCATACGCACTTGCACACGGCAAAATCAGCAGCTTCTTTGATTTGAAATTCGGAAAAGTTTCTTTTCCACGACATGGGCCAACGTTTGCTCTGCCTTTGCATTCTATGACCCGTAATTCTTTCTGAAAAACATTTGCAGAAAATACTTTAATGAATATATTTCAGAGACTGTTCATATTTCAGAGACACCCCTGTGATAATTGGTATGTTTGATGTTTGCCGCCAGTTTTTTGCTACCCATGTTGGTTAAAGGTGGGAAAGTTATATATCAATGTAAAGGGTATCTCTTCAGCATATCATCAGGAATACATTTTTGAAAAAAAAAGTTAAATTGGGCGGATGTTACCGCTTGAAACGCCACCTAGTGCTAGTTTTACAAAATTAACTTCTACCATGAATAACAATATTACAAATTATTTTCTCATTCAAACTGGCATTTTTAAAAAATAGTGTCGCTACTCATGCCCAATGTTATAATTTGGGATCATGCTACTATGTCGCTTTCGTTCGGTCATTGTGACGTCACAAATACATCAATTTTCCGTGAATTTAGTAGGGTCTTGAAATTATTGGGTCTTTAAGCCAAAAAAATGCTATTAATTAAATACTTTTACGTCCTAACGCCCCAAAGGGTAAGATTTATGCAAAAAAACTCTAGTTGTTTGTAAAACTCACTTTCTGCAAAGTTTAATGCAGGGTTGCCACATCGCAACCCTTATACACATCGTGGACCTTATTACTAGCTATCCAATTACGATTCAGAATGAATGTTTGTAGCCTTACTGAAAACATTAGTGATATGAGATATCACTTTAGTAACTCTTTTTCAAACGTGGGTGGCCTTGAAAAAGGCCGTTTATGTTGCGGAATACAAAACACACAAGTATCTTTAATATTTTGTTGGCCATCCTTTATTTTCAATCACCATCTTGCATCTTCGGGGAAGTGAATCTACAAGTTTTGTCAATTCTTCAGGAGAAATTACTCTAAACCAAGCTGCAATAACTTGTTCAATTAGCTCCCTCTTTGTTTTGGGTTTGTTTTTGGAAATAATGCAACTTATCCTGTACCACAAATTTTCAATTGGATTCAAGTTTGGTGATTGGGCCGGCCATTCCATTCTCTCCACCTGATGGGATTCATACCACTTCTGGACCTTCTTAGCACGATGGCATGGCGCATTATCATCTTGAAAGATCCACTGATTGTCGGAAAATAACGAGCGGGCACTTGGTAACATTTTTCTTTCTAGCACATCAATATATTTTGTGCCACTCATCATACCAGACACTACCTCAAGCCTCCCCACACCATGATGGACTGTGGATGTTTGATGGTTGGAGAGATGCAATATGGGCGATATTGCTCTTTGGGCCGTCTCCTCACATAGTTGTTCCCAGCATGATTATTTACCGTAAAAGTGGACTCGTCACTAAACAATACCCTATGCCATTTTTCCACAGGCCAGTGGACATGAGAGCGAGCCCACTCCAAACGGCGCTTTCTTTGTTTATCTGAGAGCAACGGCTTACATATAGCCTTGCAACCTCTAAGACCATTTTCTAAAAGCCTTCTTCTTACTGTTGGAGCAGATAATTTTGTACCAGTGCTTTCCCTTAGGTCCCTGGATAGTTCGCTGGATGTCAACTTCCTGTTTGACAATGAAAGCCTGACGAGAGTTCTGTCCGTTCTTGTGGTGGACTTACGAGTTCTCCCTGGCCGAGGTTTGCATTTCGACTCTCCTGTCTCCTTCCAGCGTTTCAACACACCTCTTACACCTGTTCGAGATAATCCACATTCCTTTGCAATAAACTTAATAGACTTTCCTTGCTTGTGGAGATAAATTATTATCCCTCTTTTCTCTGCACATATTGCTTTAAACCCCATGATGTCTGAAGAAAATGAGGATGATCCTCTTCTAACAGGGTCCGGAGAAACTGCTATGTTTATGACGTCACAATAGCACAACGGTGGTGTGATCGTGGTGTGACCACACATTATAACATTGGGCATGAGTAGCGACACTATTTTTTAAAAATGCCAGTTTGAATGAGAAAATAATTTGTAATATTGTTATTCATGGTAGAAGTTAATTTTGTAAAACTAGCACTAGGTGGCGTTTCAAGCGGTAACATCCGCCCAATTTAACTTTTTTTTTCAAAAATGTATTCCTGATGATATGCTGAAGAGATACCCTTTACATTGATATATAACTTTCCCACCTTTAACCAACATGGGTAACAAAAAACTGGCGGCAAACATCAAACATGCCAATTTTCGCAGGGGTGTCTCTGAAATATGAACAGCACTGTACATGAACTTGAGATATTGAAAAGTTTCAGCTAGAAAAAAGGAGTGTTAACATAATAGTGATAGGCGAAGAACAAAAGGTTTAATCACTGGTTATTGTAAGCTTTTTTACCATTACTTACGTTGCCTGCTACTTTGCAATAACGATTGATTTCGCCTGATGTTTTGCGAAGCCTGACGTTTGTTTCTTCTTTGACAAGGTTCAAAAACATCTAAATTTTTTTGTACAGCAAAAATTAAAGGTGAATTAAAAAAATTTTCACTTCATCTTGCATAGTCATTTGACAGTAAAACGCTATCGTCATCAGAGCCTGTGAGATTATCCTCTTCCTGCTCTTCATTTTTGCTGATATCAATTGAATCTAAAAGACAGTTGTGTTATGTTTTCTGCAGCTAATATTAAAGATGAAATAAAGATTTCGCTTCATCTTGCATAGTTATTTCACAGTAAAACATTTTATCAAAAACGAAATAACTTACCGCTATCGTCATCAGAGCCTGCGAGATTATTCTCTTCCTGCTCTTCATTTTTGCTGATATCAATTGAATTTAAAAGACAGTTTTGTTTTGTGCAGCTAATATTGAAGATAAAGTAAGAAAGATTTCGCTTCATCTTGGCATAGTTACTTCACAGTAAAACATTATATTAGGAACGAAATAACTTACCACTACCGTCATCAGAGCTTGCGAGATTATCCTTTTCCTGCTCTTCATTTTCGCTGATATCAATTGACTCTAAAAGACAGTTTTGTTTTTTGCTGCTAATATTAAAGGTGAAATAAGAAAGATTTTGCTTCATCTTGCATAGTTATTTCACAGTAAAACATTACATCAAAAACGAAATGACTTACCGCTACCGTCATCAGAACACACGAAATTAGGATCCCTATTGCTGGTCCCGATTTCCGCTGCTGTCAATTGACTTTAAAAGACAGTTTGCTTTTTTTTTGTACAGCAAAAATTAAACGTGAAATAAGAAAGATTTCGCTTGATGTTGAATAATTATTGCATAGTAAAAGATTACATCAAAAACATAATAGCTTACCGCTACTGTCATCAGAACCCGCAAGACTGTCCTCTTCCTGGTCCCGATTTCCGCTGTCGTCTATTGACTCTAAAAGACGTTTTTTTTGTACAGCAAAAATTAAAGGTAAATCAAGAAACATTTCGTATGATCTTGTATAATTATTTCACAGTAAAACATTATATCCAAAACGAAATGACTTACGACTGCCGTCATCAGAACACACTAGATTAGGATCCTCTTGCTGGTCCCGATTTCCGCTATTGTCAATTGACTCTAAAAGACAGTTTTGTTTTGTTTTTTTTGCAGCAAAAATTGAAGGTCAAGTAAGAAAGATTTCGCTTGATCTTGCACAATTATTTCTGAGTAAAACATTACATCAAAAACGAAATAACTTACCACTACCGTCATCAGAACAAGTTAAGTTAGACTCCTCTTGCTGGTTCTGATTTCTGCTGCTGACGTCAATTGACTCTAAAAAGCAGTTTTGTTTTTTATTCTAAGAGCAAAAATTAGACATGAAGTAAGAAAGATTTCGCTTGATATCAAAAAAGAAATAACTAATCGCTACCGTCATGAGAACCCGCGAGAATAAGATCCTGTTGCTGGTCCTGATTTCCGCTGATGTCGTTGTCATTTGACTCTAAAAGTAAAACAAATTTATTTGTAGTTTCTGATAAACAATCGGCAGCTTCTATGCTGGGTTAACAAAATTTTTGTTCTAAAATGAACCAGAAATATGCTTGTATGCTTTGGATTTTATGCACAGTTTAGATCCGGCGTTTAAAGTTAAAAGTGATACAAATATTCAACGTTATGATGTACAGTAGTTTAAGGAGCTTCTAACAAACCTTATACTTTCACAAAATATTTGTATCTAAGAAAGTTTTTTTTTTGATTGTTTTGTTTTGCTGTTTTTTTTGAATTTTGATTTGCTTTCAAATTCTTTTATAGCCAGAAAAAAGTTTCAGAGTCCATGTGTGTCGAAGTTCTGCTTTGAGTTTCACGCCTAACTATTGACTCGACCTTAAAACGTGGAAAAAAGCTTTTCTGTTGCAATTATCAAAAATAGCTCAGCGATAGTTATTGCAAATCCATTATCTATTTTCGATTTATGACCATGTTTTGTCACGTTTACTGAACATAATTTATGTTTTGGTTAAAAGCGAAAAACAGTCATACAGTTAAGTTTTAAATCAATGATTGATTGATTGAAACGTTTGAGATGAAACAAAATTTTTTGGCGATTTTGTTCTGCATCTGTTAAAGGCGGTTTTGTTCTGCCGTTTCTTATATACCTAATAATTATGTACTTCATCTGTAAAAATTATTTTCTGTAAGTGTCATAAAACCCAGCACTCATTGTAACGAATGTTGAACACTTGAAGCTCCATAAAGCACGGTTGTCATTGCAAACATTATTTGTATTTAAAAGGCTCAGCCGATTGTGAGGGACTACCAATAGTATAACACAATGTACCAACTGACCGGCAGTTTGAGGAAAGAAATGAATAAAATGAATACGAATTATGCAACGTTTCGTAAGAGTTACGATATAATAAGTTTTGTTTGTTTTAAAGAGCTTACGACGTAGTAATTCTTGCATTCTGTAGCATAGTTTGTACTTAAATCTTACTGACTTCTTCGGTACCGGTACTGATATTGCTGCTTTCTGGAGCAGCAGCATTGGATTGCGACGATACCAAAACTTTTGTCCACATTGCATCTGAAACAAATCAAAATGGATAACTCTAAGCAATACATTCAATTTTTGCAACTTTGCGCCAGACTTGTCAGTCGGGCCGAGGCTTCCAGGCTGGGTTCGAGCTCACCCAAGATCGATAAAAGGAATGTCGGACTTTGGTTTAGCTTTTTACGTGCTATAAAAGCGTAATCAAAACTCGAATATGACATCGCAAGCGATATCCGGGGACTTCGCAAAAATATCCTACTTTACTGAACTAAAGAACTTCACAACTGGGGTAAGCGAGTGTATGGTTGTTGATAGTCAGATTTAAACTACGTCGTTTTGGAATTTCATAATGTTTCATTAACTTGATCAGATTGGGGTTAACGGCTCTCAAAATTTAAATTTAGAAAACAAGAAAAGTTATCTGTAAAATGTGAATCCAAGTTTTACAATTATGTTTAGTTCTCGTTTCAACTTTTAAGGAGTTGAATTTTGCTTAGCAGCGCAACTGTTAAAATTGCGGTTGCAAACAAAACCCTCGTTAAAACAAATTTTTCGAGTGTAACCTTTTGCTTCGATAAAACAACAAAACTTTCTGATCTGAAAATGTCAATTCGGTTTGACATTATCCTGATTACAATTGCCGGACGTTTTTTTCCCTTAGCCCAGGTTCCTTTTGAAAGCTTCTGCAGTTTGCTTGACGTACAATATCTACGAAAAACAAACTATCAACTTACAAACAAAAAAGAAGTCCTATATTCTACAGTGCACTGTATAATTATGCTACAAGCCGCGAAATGCTAAAACACAACCAAACTTGCAATGCATGCCAACATCGCATCTGTGAAAATTATGTCTACACGACTACAATGCAGTATCATTGTCATCTAATGTCTAACGAAAAAAAAAAACGGTCTAGATTGTACACCCGGTGTACAGTGCCACACGCCAAAACAGGTTACGACCGTGATGACAACTTTTTTTTATTTTTTTTAACAAATACAAAAACAAAAACGAGAAAAAATAGCATTGATGATACTGATGCTAGTTGATTTCAAACTTTCGTCAAATCAAAATTAAATCTTGCATTGTACTCGCTGTAATACGTTGAAGCGTGTAACGAGTTTGCGGTACCAATCTCCATATCATTGCACCTGGGTAATACAGCTTTCTTTGAAAAAATGTTGCAGCCGTGGCGAGCCATTGGCAACACTGTGTCTAATTTGACCAGCCAAAGATTTGAACCACAGTCCTTCCACTCTAGAGACGAACGCGTTACCGCTTGACCAATTGGCCTAAAACAATTGTTATTGATTAAAACCAAAACTGAACAATGCTTACATGCAGGTTGCAGTGTTGGTTGCTTCATCATATTTCAAGCATGGAAACTGACTTCTCCAGCTGTTCGGCCAATTACTGTGCCCAGACATTGTTTTAAATAGGATACTGTACAATTATTTTACTCAATACTGTAGAATGTACTGCTTAGATTTCAAATAAACTTGCAATATTGCTGTTGAAATAATCTTAATCTACAACCTCATAACATAAATACTAGGCTATATCATATCAAACGATCTCTTGGGTTACTACGCTGCACTTCCTAAATAAACTCAGTATAGAGAAATCATAAATTTTACTTTGTGTTTACAATAATGGACCTGTGTAATACCATTAAGGTTTTTACTTGCAAAGCCTCAAACTGCGGTTCTTTTTTCTGGTAGAATACGTAATCAATTTCTAGCCATATTCTATAAGGTAGCTATCTGTTTTTCGAAAAAAAAAACATTTTTAAACAATTCGACTTGTGCAGAGGCGTTGCTAAGGATGGTGACACCCGGGACGGGAGCGCGTGGTATCACCCTGTATGTGAGACGCACCCGTCATGATGTCACCCTTTATAATGTGACGCACATTTCTGTCAGTGAAGACCAAACAAAAAAAAGGTTTTCACCAAAAGTTTCAGTGGGTTTTCGGTCCAAAAGTAAGGGAAGACCACAAAAACACACACAAAAAAAAGGTCTTCGCTGAAGATTCGGAGGGTTTTCGCAGCGTATGTGGATGAGTTAAAACAAAAAGTCTTCATCACAAATTACTGGAGTTATGGTTTCACATGATGTAATGGTGTCACCCCAAAATGGTGACACCCGGAGCGAGCCGCCCCCCTAGCGACGCCGCTGGACTTGTAGAAGGGCGCCGAGAGCCGAACATGAGCCTGGGGCCAGGTCAAATATGACGGATTTCCGATTTTGGTTTTTTGGTCAAAATTAGGTGATCTCCAAAAAAAAAAGGTCTTCACCGAAATTTCGATGTGCCCCTTTCGAGCTCATGGGCCCCCCAAAGTCCATGAGCCCCGTAGTCATTGTACCTCCCCCTCTCGGTGGCCCTGGACTTGTATACTGAACAGCTTTGACACTATTTTTGATCCTTAAATTACTTAAGTTTTTCTATAAATCAATCTTTACTTAACTTCGATAAGTTTAAAAGGCACAAGCAAAAAGAAAGATTTTGTGCATTGTTTGTTTAAAGCAAAAAGATGTTTTTCTATGCTCATTCCACAGACGGCGATTACTCTGCTGTAATATAAAAACTAGATGGAAGTTTGCCAGCAAACCCAGTGAACGACCGACGCATAGCTAATGCTGTGATGCTCAAAAGTACTTTTTGTCTACAGTAAAATCAGCAATTATTCAAAAATATCTGATTATGGAACCTCCAGAAAAGTAGAGTCAAAATATTTGTCAGTTAAATATCTCCTGATATCATAAAACACTGGCACCCTAGCTTGAGCCGTTCAAAAATTGATTTTTGGGGGTCTATTTGGGGGGATCCCCGGTGGGATGGCACCCCCAAACTACGTCACAATATTAGTTTGTTAAATATCTGCTGATATCAAAAAAAAGTAGAACTTTACCTTGAGCCTTTCAAAAAATTGATTTTTTGGGGTCCATTTGGGGGGTCCCCGGGGGGAGTGGCACCCCCAAACTACGTCAAAATATTTGACTGTTGAATATGTACTGATATCAAAAAGAACTAGCACCCTAGCTTGACCCGTTCAAAAAATTGATTTTTTGGGGTCCCATTTTGGGGGGTTCCCGGTGGAGTTGCCCCAAAAAATTTCGGGTAAAAAAAATTGCATTTGCAGCTCAACAACTTTACACAAAAACTAGATTTCGATGTTTTGTGGTTTAGAAGAAGAGCGTACAAAAATTAGGAAGAAAAAAAAGGAAAAAAAAAAGAAATAAACCTCATCGCGGCCAAAAGTGGGTTGTTTGGGATGAAAGGGTATCTTGAGACATACAACCATATGAAATATTTTTTGCCATACTTAAAGGCGGTGAATCATCCAGCCAATTCCAGTGGTTTACAATAGCTAAAATTGAACTATATTTTTTGTTTTAATTTTGGGACTGCGGTTGCAAAGATATTCAACAAATACAAAAAGATGTACCCCTGAAAATAGTTTTTGGAAACTCTGAGTTTTGATCTTCCCGCCAAAACCACAGTAGGCCTAATGGTTTAGAGAACTGTGGTACGCCTAATAGTTTAGAGATAGTTTATTGATAAATAGCTTTGGCCTAATTAGGCCTAATTATCGCTAAACTATTAGGCCTAATAGTTTAGAGATAGTTAGGCCTAATAGTTTAATAAGATTACAGTAGGCCTAATAGTTTAGAGAACTGTGGTTTTGGCGGGAAGATCAAAACTCAGAGTTTCCAAAAACTTTTTTCGGGGGGACATCTTTTTATATTTGTTGAATATCTTTGCAAACGCAGCCCCAAAATCAAAACAAAAAATATCAAAAATTATAGTTCAATTTTAGCTATTGTAAACCACCGGAATTGGCTGGATGATTCACCGCCTTTAAGCAGTTTTTGAGTGAGACCGCTTTTTACGCCAAACTTGCGGGGCGGTTTTCGGGTCCTAAAACCGAAGTCACGTGACCTATTGCCTCGAAATTTGGTACAAACATAGAACTCATTAATCTCAAACTGCTGTCAAAATTTCATGTAGCTAGACCCAACTATTCTCGAGTTATAAGCAAAAGTCTGAAATTTCGCACTCGT
Organism: Trididemnum nubilum; assembly: GCA_963965965.1. NCBI lineage: Eukaryota > Metazoa > Chordata > Ascidiacea > Aplousobranchia > Didemnidae > Trididemnum > Trididemnum nubilum. The sequence continues at coordinate 34,546,704 of OZ014486.1, read as the reverse complement.
TAGTTGGAAAATGGCCGAGTAAAAACAGAGGAACACGCGACATGAGCGTCGGTCGTTCCAATTAAGCTTATGCGTTTTGATAAATTGGCATTAGCAAATGCAATACAATCGCCTTTCTTTCCGTTTTTCCTCTCGAGTACAAGCTCATATGCGCAAAAATAAACAAAAAAAAAGACAAAAAATGGTGAGGGACTGAGGGTTTTTCAAAGTAGAAAATTTGTGCTTTATAATTTGTAAAGAAGTAATGTTTAATCCAAGAATAATAGTAAAATTCAAATCAGGAAAAAACCTATAGTGGAAAATTTTGTCTCATTCATGCAAGCGATTTATGAGTGATTTTATCTTCAAAACTGGAAGGAAAATAATCTTATATTTTAAGTAATATAGTGATACATTATAATACAAAGTATCATAACCGCCTTCATTTATTGAATCATGCCTTTACTTTTTCGCATGATTTGCTAGAAGTGAATGCTCAAACTGCAATTATTCGATTTGCTGTAAGCGCGTAGTTGCTACTCATCTCAATTTCATGAATCGAAGCAGTGGCGGCTCGTGATCACTTAGAAAGGTTAAGCAGCAAATTACATATAAAAACATTAGCACCCTTAAATGTCAATTTCGTATAGGCAAATTCAACTACGAAGAAAAAGTGTAACTGAACGTATTACCAACAATGAACTTTCTAGGTCAACCGGAGTCTACTTCGCAGTCATCGATGTAATTATTCAAAATTTACGCCTCATCTATTGTAATGTCTCAAATGCGAAAGCGGCACGCTGGGCACGGAAAAGAAAAGCTGCTTTCGATTGATATCACTAGCGGCAAAAGTTCGCTTAAAGATTTGGTCGTCGTTACTATCGCGGGACTGAAGAAGTGAAGAGACATGTTTTAAAACCTTACAGATAGACATTACTTTTCGTTACACTTTAATTCTTTATTTCTAAATATGCATTTAACCTTTAACAAGTCGAAATATTTTTCTCACACTAAAAGTCGAAATGGGTCATTTTGACCCATAGCTTTCTATCTTAACCCTGCATCAAATAGCATTCATTAAAACAGCAATATTGTATTGAAGAGAAAGTTTTTATGAAATACACAAGAAAAAAAAATACTTATCATGACAATTTTCACGATAGTTCATGGTATGACGTACTTTACTCAATGCAGTTCTTGCAAGTTGGTGGTCCCATGTGTTGCTTGCAGACTGGCTTTGAACATTGGGAGCAGTAGGTGTTTGTCTTTCTGTCTTTGCAGAATGCACATCGAACCCTTCGTACACGTTTAGGAGCACTTTCCGCAGAACAATCAGGCTCAGTGATCATCGCAGCATTGATTTCCAAGCTCGCTGCACCGGTCGCAATAATGTTTTGCAAACCCCTCTGTATTCCAGTTCTGTTTTGAAAGCGTATTTCAAGTTGTTTTTGCAAAAGCTCTTTTCCAAGGGATCTCAAAAATTCTCGTCGTAATCGTAGGCCATCCGTTTCGTTATTCCAAACGTACATCACGAACGAATTCTAGCAAACTTTGTTGATGAGAGAATAGAATAAAGACATCGGCCAGCGGTTTGTGCGTCTGGAGCAAGATGTAGCCGCGCATTTTTTGTCTGCGATGTCCACACCACCTTTAGTGGAATTGTAAAATGTCGCAACTGAAGGCTTTTGCTTGTCTCCAGTCATTTTGTCGATGCTTGCATCCGAATGCATTGTGGATAGCATAATAACTGCCTTTTTTTGTTTCGGTACATAGGAAGCTATCATCATATCTTTTCGGAATCCAAATTTAGAGGTGAAAACTTCCCGATTTTTCTACGGTCTCATTTCTGGTGGAATATCCGGTTTGTTTTTCTTCATTGTTCCAACGAAAGTTATTTTATTTTTCAAGAGATCTTCAGCCAGTGGGACACTTGTATACCAATTGTCTGTTGTCAAGTTGCGGCCGGTACCAAAGATGGGTGCAGTCAGACGCATTGTGATGTCATGCGGTTTATTTGAAAGCTGGAAGGGACCATCTGGTTGTTTTCCAGCTTACACTTCCATGTTGCATGTGTAATTCGTATTGACGTCACATAAACACTGTAGCTTTAAACCATATTTAGCTGGTTTCTTTGGCAGGTATGGAACAAATCCACACCTGCCTCTAAAGGGTTCCAGAGCTTCATCAAGGGTCACAAACTCTGTAGGACTGTACATTTGACGGAAAGAGGCTACCACGCTTTCAAAAATATCTCGAATTGGAGCCAGACGATCGGTAGAGCGCCTCTCTTTTGTAGTGCTATCATCAAAACGCATTTAACACAACAGAAATTTGAAGCGCTTATAAGACATTACAGATCGCAACAAGTCCATTCCAGTTCCATCGGATTTCCGGAGGTCTTGAATGTCATGACGAGAGGCTTGCTGTGCTCCAGAAATAATTAAAATTCCCAAAACAGCCAAA